>JAWQEG010001608.1:0-172500 GCA_033782935.1 Petrolisthes cinctipes | reverse complement strand
GGTGAAGAGATGTGTAGTGTAACACCCAGAACTGTCATGTAATAGAGTTCACACTCAGGTGTAGTGTCTTGTATCAAACACATTTTACCATTTATAAGCCACATGAAATCTTACCATGATGGCTGGATGTTACTGCATAAAGTGTGTCATCACTTACTCAGTTTCAGTTCACTCTGATTCACACAAAAACATTATTTTAATCATCAGTCCCAGGCCGTAATTTTACAATTATAAAAACTCTTTTGGCACAGTGGCTTAACTTAGACTACGGTACTATAACTTAGACCTAAATTCTCAACAACCAAATAGTCTACGTAGTAAACACAATTATAAATTTAATATTTTTAAAACATTATGAAATATGCTAAAACATTCATAATACAATCTCTCAACACTCGAGTTATCCTACAGGCCAACTCTAAGTTGGGCACAAGTAGGCCACCCCATGGAGCCAGTTTATATTTTATAACCCTGTCAATGCCATATGTACGTGAGGTTATACATTAACAGTTAATATCAGAACACTATAATAGCCTTGGCTTTGCAGTTTTTGTGTGTACAGTATTAATACTCTACAGGACATGGGTGTCACGGTGTGCGAGACAGGTGATGAATTTCACTTTGTTGATTTGTCCATTTCTGTCGTATATTTTTCTGTATGACTTTCTTAACATACCTATGAAATGTAGTAGAAAGACTCCTGTCTCTCTGGGTACACCCATATGCTGAACACGCCAGCATTATTACAATAAATGGCAAAGAATGTTGGTGAAGTTGATGGTCCGACGTGATCAGCTGAGGTTTGTTTTGAGTCAATGGGGGGTAGGGAGGACAGCCGACCAATAGCGAGTTGGCTTCACCTTTGTGACGTCATGCCGCCTCCTTTATATTATACCTCCATGGGGACAACCAAGGATGAGAGACTGTAAGGATAGTTCAGTGAAACGTCATCAATTCAGCCGTGACGTCACGCGCTCCGTGACGTCAAAGTGATGACGCTCACTGGAGACCCTCGCATGCAGGAATCTCGTTCAAACTTAAATAATCTCTCCTTATTCTCGGTTTTAATACATGATTTATACATCATACGTGTGTGGTGTTCTCTAAAAGAGTTAATTGATAGTTGTGGATATAGTTTTCATGAATAGTAGACTAGTGTATGCTATATTGAAGGCTATAGCACTGTTGTATTTACAAGCTGATAGAGGCTCGCTCACGCCGATTCTAGCTAGCAAAAACCCGTGATATTAATTTATTATGATTAAATATAGATGAGTCACAAACATAGAAAATTGGGATTATTGACTGAATTTCCTAGAGATTCGTTAATATTTCTTTATGTTGTATTACATGCATATCATGTCTCACCCATCTTTCTCCCCACATTAACTCTAACTTCACCCACAATTTCGCTTCTTTTTGTACATGATTTACTTTCAAATGTGACCTTTCATTACTTGCATGAAAAAGAACGTTTCTTTACAGGCTGTTGCCCTTCTGTAGTTTTGTATATCTAGTAGTCTGTGCAGTCATTTTGCTATTCCGAGAAGTTTGTTAATTTTTTCTGTTTACTCTTAATTACTATTTACTTTGCCAGTGTGCAAAACATTTTTGTGTTTGAGTTATCTTGGCATAAGTACAAAACACTAATGTACTTCCTTTAACTACTTTAGTTCTGGAAACTGAAGATATTAAACAAATTATTATTAAATTTGGTAGAAGTGAGAGAAGACCAAATTGGCAGTACAAGCTTGGAAATAAAATATTAAATAAAGCAGAGAAAGAAAGAGATTTAGGGGTAACGATAAATAAGAAATTGACACCAGATGATCATA
Source organism: Petrolisthes cinctipes (assembly GCA_033782935.1). Lineage (NCBI taxonomy): Eukaryota > Metazoa > Arthropoda > Malacostraca > Decapoda > Porcellanidae > Petrolisthes > Petrolisthes cinctipes. The sequence goes on along the minus strand of JAWQEG010001608.1, from coordinate 170,665 downwards.
TAAATGAAAAAGTGAGAAACATGTATACATTGTTAGCAAACTTGAGAGTGGCCTTCACTTAAATAGATGAAGAAATGGTCAAGAAAATAATTACATCCTTTATAAGGCCTACCTTGGAATATGCTGCAGTAGTATGGAATAGTAAGGATATAGAAAACTTGTGTCAACAGGGAATACCTACAATTAGAGGTCACAGTAAGAAATTAATTAAAAGAAGAGGAAACAAAGATGTACAGAAATACAAATAGGTAAGAACATAAAAGTAGACACGAGTAATTTATTTCCTTGAACTCTAAAGTACAGTATTAAATACAAAGGCGAGTGATAAAAAGTGAGCAAATCTGAATTAATCAAAAGTCTGTAACCTCTCACCTATAGTGTAAAAAGTCAGCATGGAACAGTTCTTCCTACAAAAATACAACTACTATAATAAACTGTACATTTTAAGGCTGTTGTACAAGCCAGGAACCATGATTATCAAGTATGACATTCAACCATGTACTGAGTGCTACAGACATTATTTATATTCTGCATCTTACCCTCTCATGCTCATTTGCATCTAACTATTCTTCCCTTGCAATGATAACTCTGAAGTTTTTAAAAATTCAAGCACATAAAGTGTTCACACAACTGGAATATGATTTAGTACCATAATCCAACAATACTTAAACTAGTACAGTACCAGGCCTCAGAGGACATTTACTACACAGATGGTATAAGGAAACAGACTAATAAAGGGGGAACTAGCACATAGAACAAAACAGAAGCATAACAAGGCCGTGAGGATACATATAGTCATAGATGCTGATATAATAGGTTTATTGGCATAAGTTTGTTTTGCTTTTTCAAGGTTGTACTCTAATACCAAATTTTTGTACTCTGTATTTTCCTTAAGCAGAATATCATTGTCTAAGGTTTGTTTTAACAATTTCTTATTGATGTCACCATTTTCTCCAACAAGCTCTATTAATCTTTGTTCTAAACTTCCTTCCTTTGCTCGTAATTCCTCTAAAGTTAGTTCTAACTGTCTTTTAATTTTTGTTACTTTCTCCAATTTTAGAGACACCTCAGACAGCTGCTGTTGTAGGGCATACACATTATTATTCCCAGAATGTAGGAAACCACAACAGGACCAACAAACTGCCAGATTATGTCCACCTGATGAAGCAGAGCTACCTTCTTTAGTTGTTTCTAACTCTTGGTGTTAATAGAGTCTCTCCAACAGCAGAGGTTTGGGTAGGAGCTTCATAAGAGTCAGGTGCCAATTCTGTAAAGTGAAAGGTTACTTAACACAAAGGCCTAGAGAAAAAGCATCCTGTAAAGCTATCATTAATGACTATTTCTTGACAAATACAGTACAGTATACTGTATAATATATACTACTATAATGTTAACTTACCCTTCCCAATACCAGGTGGGATGGAGAAAGTAATGAGAGGTCCTTAGTCTATCACTATTGTCTACAGTACTGTACTGTACTTTAGAATTTCTAACAAGTTTGTAGGACAAGATCAACCTATTCTACACCCCAATGTACTTATGTAAGTGCTCCCAAATACTGTACTACCCTTGATAATTTTCTCTAATGTTGTTGACTGATTTAAGTATCAACCAAATAACATTACTAGATAAGCTTGGTGTTAGGAAATTAACTACATTTTCTAGTTGTTACGAACCCTTGATGTCACAGTGGTGTATAAGAATTCATCAGGCCAACTGTACATGCTAGAGTTGTTATGCAATAAAACTAAAACCCCTGAGCCACCTATCCCAATATCTTAAGCAAAGGTTTCTAAGGTTTCAAAACATCTTGGCGAAGGTGGTGAGTTGGGAAGGAAGTCAGCATGAAGGCTTGCTCGGAGGAATCCGAAGTGACAATGCCGCAATCTGGGCAATGTAAAATACTCCATCAAGAAATATCATAGATAAATATATGTATATAAATAATTATACATATAATTTATGACAGATCAGTATAATTCATGATTCTAGAGTTAGATTAAATGCAATTCAAATAACTAGTAAATTAAAAATATGACACAATTAGAGTAGAATTTATAAATGAAGAAAGATAATAATGAATCAGCATTTCTCTTACTGGAACAATAAAGTTCAGGTTGTTGAGTTCCTCCAGCAACAGCAGTTTCAATAGGGGCTGAATCTTCTTATGATGTGTCTGTTGAGTGAAAGAGAACTTGTCTTGAAGAGAATACAGAAAACATTCACTGTACTGTATATCCATTTTGGTAAATTTACTGTTTTGGACAGAATAGGATTCTTTGGACAATAATATATTTTACTAGTGTTTTTTTATGTGTTTTCAATGATTTTTAAATTCATTTCCGTCGCAATTTTTTTTTTTTTTTTTTTTTTTTTTTAGCCAAACCTAATCTGGACTGCGGCACACTACCAGGACCTAACTGGGGCAGACTACCAGGACCTAACCAGGGCAGACTACCGGGACCTTACCGGGGCAGACTACCGGGATTAGATTTCAAGTGTAAACTGTGCTCTACATCCATCCATGTCGGCTATTTCTATTTTCCCAGTAATCTGCCCTGGTTAGATCCAGGTAGCCTGCCCTGGTTAGGTCCCGGTAGTCTGCCCCGGTTAAGTCCCGGTAGTGTGCCGCGGTCCAGATTAGGTTAGGTCAGGTTAGGTGTGGCTAAAAAAAAAAGAAAAAAAAAATGCGACGGAAATGAATATAAAAATCTTTGAAAATACATAAAAAAGCACTAGTAAAATATATCATTGTCCAAAGAATCCTATTCTGTCCGAAACAGTAAATTTACCTATATTTTCAACTAAAGGAATATATAATAATATATACCATATGTAACTCACTGATGTCTGTTGAGTGAAAGAGAACTTGTCTTGCAGAGAATACAGAAAATATTCACTGTACTGTATATATATTTTCAACTAAAGGAATATATAATATACCCTATATACCATATGTAACTCACTGATTGAGATGTTATATTTCAGCAAGACAGTAAAAATTTTAATAAAAATCAATTTTACAAAATCATAAAATTCTTCCTACCAGAAACACTGAGCAAATCTTGCAAAAGCTGGCGCCTCTGTTTTTCCTCAGCTCTGCACCCACGGTGTTTTGCACTTTCTGCAAAAAGGAAACTAATTAAATCAGACAATCTGGTCGTGCAATTTATTTGTATGATCAAGATGGAAAACCTTTCTGCTCTTTTGGTATGGATGTTTCCCACCTCCCTACCAAACTAGTCATTTATAAAAACTGAAAATATTAAGAAATGGTCCCAATCTACCTGCCACCTAACGTTAGTATAAACCAACCCTACACAATGTACAATAAAACCAAATAACCTATAAAACTTTCATAAAATTGGCCTATCTTACCTGATTGGCTGTCTTGTCACATTTCAATAGTATGGCTCATATAAACCTTACTTTCAATAAAGATTAGGGGCAGCCCATATCTATGCACAAGACTTATTTTAACCTGTTAACAAGCACCATCAATAAATATTTGTCAGCTCCTACTAATTGCAAATGAAAGATGATATTTAGTAAGTTTTGCACAATAAGTTTTATACCGAAAGTATTGGCAGTAACAGATGAGTCCATATTGCCTACCTGAATCATCCTCCTGTTTTGGGAGAAACAGCGAAGGTACAGCATCAGCCTTCAGTGATCTCGTTGCCTGTGGAGACTTGTTCAGGACCTTCCTCTTGATGCTGTAATTCTGTTTGTAATCTGCTGCCTTAAAATGACGGGAGCAAACTCTGGCAGTCTCTGGGTTTAGTTTATCTGCCCGATAGCATGAATTATTCCACTGTTTTAACACTGATTTTGTCCTTGGAAATCGATAAAAATGGCAATTTTCTTGTTTCTTGCTCCTGTTATTGCTATTGCACCCGTAAACAGCACACCTTGTCATTGTTCTTATAGAGAAAAAAGCTGGAGTCACTGAGATACAAGCAAAGCCAAGGCAAAACTCCTCTGTGCGTCCGTGTTTGGGTCTCCAGTGACGTCACGGCTGCATGGTGCGGTGCATTGTGGGTAAAACAAGTGCTCAGTGAACTATCCTTACTGTCTCTCATCCTTGGGGACAACAGCCCATACAGTCTACGTCATAGCTTGGAGGAGGAGCGACTGAGTAGTGACGTCAGAGGAGTGGTGACGACACAACCACACCCCTACACCACCACCACCACTCAGTCAAGGTCGCAGCACAGCTGAGTAATCATCACTCACACAGACATACATCCACCAGCCCAGCCAGCCAGCGTTCGAGCCTATACAAGGACTACACGACTACAGTCTGCAGTCTTCACGACAACAGGGACTACGATCAGCTAGACTACTGGGATATCTTCAATCAACATACACCTGAGATAACTTAGCCAGGTAGAGCTACACATGCACTTATTTTAAACACTTCCAGTTACTTAAAGTTGCTGAGCACCCATCACATTAGGGTTACAATAATTGCAGTGTTGCTATAATAATTAAGGGTGAACTCAATATATACTAATTCCTATGTCTATACTAACCCATATATAAAAATATATATTTTCGTATATGTGTTACGTCCAGTATACAGTCCGTTCGTACATATTGTGTGTTATTTCTGTCCGTGTGTATAAGTGTTGATTGGTGCTGGCAAAGAACGTAATTTATGGCAGATAATTTTATCACTAGATATTTTAATACCACCAGAGCAAGGCCAGATCGTCGAATGTACGCAGATTTTTCAGGTGACTATCATGAGTTAACACGGGAGAGTAAAGTTCCTATTACTCAGTCGACCGGAGATTTAACTATAGACCAGATTTTTCCCGTTCTCGACGAGCACATTCACTGACTTTCTTCTCTGACTTATCTGATAGACCTATTTCTGCTCTAGACTTTAGCGGATTCAGTGATAATAACCCCAACATGTCTTCACCCACACCACCTATGCAAAACACAGCACACGCACAAGCACACACACCACCACACACACAAGCACAGCCATCCTACACCATGCCTCACTTACCCCAACAGAACAAGATCATAGTAGAGACTCAACCTACGGGACCTTGGTTCAAGGGAGAGCCGACTGAACATGTGCATAACTTTGTGAGAGAAGTGGAAGCGATTATGGCAACGAAGGGTTTAACAAATGACATAGAGAAAATAAACTTCATAAAGGCAAGAATGCGGGGAAATGCAACTAGCATTATCTCTGGTTCTCCCTTCTCCCCATACTATGTAGGAGATAATTACAACATCTTCCGTGAAGCTCTTCTCTCAGCTTTCGGGAAAAGAAAACAGGCAGGACAGCTTGACTGGATGTCACGAGCGATAGACGTAGCGGTGTCACGTACAAGGTCGCTGGACATCTCCACATCAAGGGATGTTACAGGGCAACTATTTAATGACATAAAGGACACCCTGACTAATGCCGCACCACTACCTAACCATCCACCATGGTTAACCCAGGGAGACCAAATGTCTCTACAAGCTGTGTGCGAATTGTTTGAATATTACATTTTCCTACAGATGCTAAAACCTGAGGACTACAATGCGGCTAAGCCGGTAGAAAGGAAACGCGGAGAGCACTTCGTAAGCGTATCGGGACGCATAGAGGCCAAGCAGGTTAAACCTTTTACACCCTATGCTATCTCATTACCTTCGTTGTGTGGGTAGTTTCCTAGTTTGCCCAGGAAAGGTTGTAGAAGAAACCAACGACACAGTGATAGGAAGCATAAATACTCCTAACGAAACAGATCTTACTAAAATTAAGAAAGAAATTGAGCCACATATCAAAGTAGGTCAGGAGGCTAAGGAAAGACTGCTGAACCTACTGGCCTCTTTCAGACATGTAATTGCACTACCTGGGGAACCTTTGGGAGAAAACCACCAGGTAGAACATCAAATCAAGATTAAGACTGGCACCTACCCAGTGTATGTACCAGCATACCGCCTACCTCACAGTCAACGGGAAATAGTAGAAGAAGCTGTCCAAGAGATGCTACATGAAGGAGTTATCGAACCCTCTAATTCCCCTTGGAATGCTCCACTGTTCCTAGCTTCCAAAAAGGATGGAGGCTGGCGACCAGTAATAGACTTTAGAAAAGTCAATGAGGTAACAGAACCGTTTCGTTACCCATTACCAGTTTTGAAAGATCTTCAAAACCTCGGAGGTGGAAATAAAATATTCTCCTGTCTAGATTTGATAGCAGGATATTGGCAAGTACGTCTACACGAGGACAGTAAAGCTATCACCGCCTTCAGTACACCATCAGGTCATTATCACTATAGGCGCATGCCGTTTGGCTTAAGAAATGCACCTCTTACATTTCAGAGATTGATCAACAACGTCTTCTCGGGACTTATGGGAAATACAGTCCTAGCATACCTAGATGATCTAGTAATCCCATCTCAAGACTTGGAGACACACCTGATCAAGCTGAAGACAGTATTGTCCAGGTTAGCCCAAGCAGGTCTCAAGATTAAACTGTCAAAGTGTGAATTCCTAAAACAAGAATACAATTCTTAGGCCACACAGTAGATGGCGCAGGAATCCATACCCAGGATGACAAAGTAAGGGCGGTAGAGAAATTTCCTACACCTAAAAATGTTGATCAACTGCGTAGTTTCCTAGGACTTTCAGGTTACTACAGATCCTTCGTCAAAAATTACGCCAAATATGCGACTCCGCTCACCAAGCTTCTCAAGAAGGACACTCCTTTTACCTGGACTTCAGAACAAGTGGAAAGTTTCCAGAAGATAAAGGGTATGCTAACTACAGCACCTGTCTTAGCATTTCCCAACTATAAGGAACCCTTCATCCTGTACACAGATGCTTCGGGAGTAGGCATAGGGGCAGTATTAATGCAGAATGATGAAAGAAACAAGCTTCAACCCATTGCATATGCAAGCAGAACTCTTAATGATGCGGAAACGAGATATTCCGTTACCCATCAAGAGACTCTTGCAATAGCTTGGGGATTGAAAGCATTTAAAGACTTGATATACGGGTATAAAATACATGTCTACTCAGATCATGCACCCGTCATTCACCTATTCAAAGGTAAGAATTTGTCAGGACGTCTAGCAAGATGGCACCTGACCTTCCTGGAGTACGAACCGGAGCTACACTATATACCGGGTCGTGCCAATGTAGTTGTGGATGCACTCTCCCGTAACATATCCGTGGCTAGTGCTCAGATCACAACCACAGAAAATTCAAAGACAAATACATTCAATGCCTCCACCATAAGGAGAGAACAAGAGGCAGACCCACTCTGGTCAAAAATAATATATACCCTTGAATCGGGAGATGAGTAAAATCTACCCAAGTTACCTTTACAAATAGAACAGTTCCAACTTCAAGGCGATATCCTCATCAGAGAGCTAACAATGCCACAGGAAACTGTCTCACAAGTAGTTGTGCCTGACACCTTGATAGGACAGGTACTACGCTTGATACATGACGCACCTACTGCAGGACACCCCGGCCGGGACAAGAGCCTCCTACAAGCGCGCAACAAATATTACTGGAAGACTATGAAAGTGGATATAACCAACCACGTAAGTCAGTGCCTCGAGTGTGCAAGACACAAGGGGACAACAAATCAACCAGCACCAATACTAGAATACCCCACACCAGAACGACCATGGGAGACAGTGAGCATTGACTTACTAGCACTTCCTACAAGTCGTCAGGGAAGCAAATACTTATTAGTAGCGGTGGATCACTTCTCACGATATGTGATCCTTGCTCCAATTCCCAACAAGCTTGCAGACGTGGTGGCACATGCCCTCGTCACAGAGCTAATATGTCCATTCGCCACTCCAAAGGTAGTCATATCGGACAATGGCTCAGAATTCAAGAATAAAGTGTTGGAGGAAATTTGTCATCAATATGGCATACAACAAAGCTTCATCCTGGCCTATCATCCAGCAAGCAATGGACTTGTGGAGAGGGCTAACAGGAAAATCCTAGAAGCACTTCGACCACTGGTCTCCGAAATGAACGACGCCTGGGAGGACTGGATCCCCTTCGTCGGATCATGCATCAATGGCTCAGTAAACAGTAGCAGCGGTAAGTCCCCACACTATATAGTGTATGGAGAGGACAAACGTCTACCTTACGACGTTTTGTCTGGCGGCCCAAGATCCGTATATCGCCAACTTGGGATGTTCATACGCATCCATAATCAAGTCCGAGAGACGTTATCTGCCTCAAGAGCAGAAATGACATACCGGAAAGATAAACAGGCTAAGCAAGTCCTGATTGAAAAAGGAGACACAGTGATGTTAGAGGTACCTGAACGGGCAACTAAGCTCAGGAATAAATTTTCAGGCCCTCATGAGGTTGTAGAACAACCCTATCATAACAAATTCGTGATCCAAAGCAGGGCGAATTACAGACAGTCCACTGTGACAGACTCAAGCGAGTTAGAAGAGCACTGTTGGATAAAGTGAAGCCATCCGAGCCCACACAAAAAGTACAATCACACAAGTTAGACAGTTTTTCGTCTAGTGAATCAAAAGCTAAATTGAGTGAGCCTCAGATAAAATATTGTTCAAAATTACGTTCTGCGGCCAGGTCGCAAGATTCATAAAGTAATACTTACTATTTTTACAGGATGAGTGGAAGACTGCTGATCCTATGCTTCCTACTCTTTGGGGGAATTCTTGGTAACCAACTGCATGACATGGTGAAGCCTGGAGCCCTTGTGGGAAAGTTGGGTAAATTACAACTGGTAGAGGACATCGTCACAGTTGAATTATCTCTAAACGAACTCTGAAAAGTTCCAGATGATTTAAATAAAGTAGTGAAAAGTGCAGAAGATATTCAAGGGTCCATACAGAAACTTCTAGATAGAGACTCAATATCGCAGACGATAAGACGAATTGCAGGAATACAGGCTAGAAGAGCCGAAAGACTACTCCAAGCCATCATGTCACTTCAAAGCGAGTTTCAGACATTAGACCAATCTGCTGGCTATCATAGGGCAAAGCGCGGACTCTTCAACATATTTGGTGAAATGAGTCGTTACCTTTTCGGAACCGCTTCTGAATCAGAAGTAGAAGAACTTGGGAAGAAATTATGGAAAATAGCTGAGGCTCAGGCGAAGCAACAGAAATTAATCATCTCCTCACTTTTAGGGATAAATAAAGTCACCGAGAAAGTGAATGAAGTAATCGCAACCGCCAATAGTCTCACACAATCACTCCATAACCTTAATAATACACTACCCATATTGGAGGACCTCATCCACTTTGGAGAATTCTTATCCATGTTAGAGAAAGGTGTTGATAGCATTGAATCCGAAAGTAACAGATTGACAGCACATATTGTGGACGCAAGAAGAGGAAGAGTGACATCAGACATGCTCTACTTAGAACAATTAAATTCTGCTCTCATGATTGCTGTTGACACATTTGGACTGCTACCCTTCTTTGACCATCTGGAATACTATTACCCCATTCTTTCTGCTACATTGACAGACAGAGCTATTTTAATACACATCCCATTTAATAATGACAAGGCCTTTTCTGCATGGGAGATCATTCCTTTCCCCTTGCAAACTGACACTAATCTTGTGACTGTAGATATAGAGCATGAACTTGTTGTAGTGTCTGAAGACTTTCTTTTACTTGACACAATTGACAAAGATGCTTAAACACAGTGTACACAGGCCTACCCTGACTTATTTGTTTGTCCTGCCTATATCTTTGCCTTCACTATAGTTAAAGACATTCCTTGTGAGATTGGACTGATACATACCACAAGAGACAGAGCAGTAAAGGAATGCAAGTATAAACCTCCGACACTGAAGACAGTTTTCCATGCACACCTTCAGGGTATTCAATATTTTTACTTTCCACAGGAGACAGGAGTGACCTTGCTTTGCTTGGATAACGTAACAAGAGTTTACGTTCATGGCTATTACATGGCACCAGATCACTGTGAGATTAGATCTAATACCCAAGCTACTTTACCAACACGTCAGCACCATGCATTCACGGCGAATATGTCTTCAAGTTTACGTGCCTTAACTAACATTCCTTCTGTGAACATGTCTTCCTTAATAATCTCTTCGGAGGAAGTCAAGCTCCTCCAGTTCATGAACAAGTTTTCCTTTTCTGATGCCTTGGATGTTTCTCTCCCAATGTATTTGTCAAGAGGTAGTCTTGCAGGTGCCATCTCCGTACCTCTCCTAATCTGTATTGTAGTAATTGTTGTTGTGTTCTTAATACGTATAAGGGGCAGGGTCGTGGAAGCACAGGTTGCACCACAACCCGCTATGCAGGTATATAGACGCCCTCTGCGTAAGGAGTTCCTCCCTTGATTGTTCTCAGCAACACTGCTATTCAGCCTACATTATACAAGGTTAGAGATACACATAGGTATAGTTAGGTACTATAATTATTAAACTCCAGTCCACCAAGAGGACTTGGCGTGGTAGTGGCCGAGCAATGTACAGGCTACTGGTCTGTAACATAATCAGACTATCACCACATATAATTCCATACCATATAGAAATGGTATATGAAAATGTTATTAATAATTATTTCTTTATTCCATGTAATTGTACACTATACCGCTAGGTGACAGTACCATACAGGCGAGTAACCACACCCTACCATAGAATGCTGACACCAGCGATATACCATACCCACGCCACCAAGCCGGGGACGTGACGCCAGTTCAACCCACATCTTCGGTACAGCCAGACGTGAAGCCAATTATCTCGTCTTGACCTATCGAAGATAATTCTTGTGTGTACAGTACATAGAGTTCATTAAGTACATTAAGTACATTAACCATCCAGTGTAACTAAATAAACCAGTAAGATTATACTGAGTTTATTTTACCACGTGCTAATTAACTTCTCCGTAGCTCTGAGTGAATCCAACTACTAAAAATACTGACTCCCGAGATTAACTACCGAGAACGTCTTCGAGACCGGCTACAATATCAATCTACAATCAACAAAATACATATACAAATATTATTTATGTACTGGTTAGGAAACGCTACCTCAAACCAACCACTACAGGTATGATGATTTCGGGGAGAAGGAAAGAAATCTTGAGAAATCTTGTAGGGTATTTATTCATACATAATGATACCGTAACCTGTAATAATATCCAAATTACCTGTTAATTAGTGTCAAGAAACGTGCTTACCTTGATTCACATATTATGTAAACCAGATAAAGTGTGGTATATCATCCATATTTTCACATGGCTGATAGAGAAACTAGACACAAAGGAGAATACTGCTTATACTGATACTATTGGCATATCTGCATTATGCTATGTCAAAGCAATATACAGTTCGCAAACGTATTGGTTGATTCCTTCATGTTCGAAGTTTTATTCGTTGGTGTTACAGTAGTGTTAGGGTTGTGGTGGTGATGGACTGTAATATATCCTATATTATTGGAATAACACATTCACTGGACATATGCAAATTATTTACTGATTTTAAAACCAGTAAATTTTTAGATTTATGGTTGTTTGTATATTTTTAATTGTCTTTATATGAATTTGTTATCTCCATAACGTCACATTAACACATTATTGCAGATTACCTCCTTCTGGTGTGTTATAGATGGTATTGGTAATTCAAATGAATGTTTAATTATAGATATTAACATCAATACGTCAGTGATATTACGCCTAACCAGTAACTTTCTTAACAGGGCTGGGTGAGGGTGGGGTGAAGATGGAGATGGTGTGTGTAGAGGGTGTGGGTAAGTGTTGGGGGGGGGGGAGAGTAGTTTAATTCCCTGCTCTCCTCTGACCATGGCTTCAGCCAAGAGGGGGATACTGATTGGTGCACGCAACTGTACCTAATGAACGTCGGGTTCCTACACCCTTTTGGTTTGTGGCTTACTACAGGGAGGGACGTGGTAACCTTATCCATGCTTCCCGGTATCTGCAGAAAGAAATTGGATAATTACCAATGGGCCACATAAAGAAATATGGTAAGGGCGTTTTAATCAGAGCCAAAGATCTTACACAGGCCATGATGCTCCTCAATCTCCCCTGTCCTACTGATAGCATGTTTGAATCTATTAAACCACATCGAACGTTTAATTATAGCAAGGGGCGTATATATAATGAGGACCTGTATGAATTCTCAGAAGAGGACATTCTCGCTATGTGCCCAGACATTGTCCAACGAGTAACAAAGATGAAAAGCAGTAAAAATATGATCATCCTCACTTTCTATGGCTCCCATATCCCAGATCGCATTAACATTAACCCCACCTCTTTTGAGGTGAATCCTTTTGTTGAGCGTCCCCTACAGTGTTTCTGTTGTTATGAGTTTGGTCATGGGAGGAGGAACTGCAACAACCGTTCCCGGTGTGGTAATTATTCTGCTCTTGACTCACATCTTACTTCTGAGTGTCAGTCAGAGTTTTGCTGCAGGGAAGCTCACTCCCTACGTTCTCGCCAATGTAAGATGTACACTCGTGGTCAGAAATTGTGTCCCTATCCCCTGGTACGGTGAACCAGGCGAATTTGGAAGGTTCGAACAACTGTACTGTACGTTGTAAGGAGAGAGGCGCAAGGTGCACCGATGTTTGAACTCCCAACTCGTCTGGTTGCGATTCGTCATGTCAGGGAATCGGGACACAACTTCTGACCGTGAGTGTACCTCCTTAAGAAGGATATCCTCCACTTGGCTAATACCCAATTCATTAGCATTGGTAGTGCCAGACGGCAACTCAACTTCAGGCGACAGAAGGATGGTGGTGTGAAGACATATGCCTCCTCCCTTCGCCCTAAATTGGTTGCAGCACCCTCTCAACCCTCTCAAGAGGCAGCTGCATTTTGCTCTAGTGAGAACGTTTCTAAGGTTACACTACATAATAGTTTCTCTGTCTTGGAAACTTTATCAGACGCTAATTCTGGTGACCCTTCAACTGATGACAATTCTCAGACTTTAACTAAAGGTGTTCATGTGGTAGAGGTTCACGCTGCCATACGCTCTCTCCAAAAAGGAAACCCAAGTCAACTAAATTGCAACAGAGACGTCTTCTGCTAGGTGTGCTTAGTTACTTCAACTGAAAAGTTTATCACATTATCATTTGGAATGTCAACAAAACAACAATCAACAAAATGTTTCATAATTTCCTGAGGTTCCGTAGGTGTTTCATTGCTATCTGCCAACTGCAATAGGGCATCTATCGCTCCTGTATATTGCGCTGTTTGTTGTGCTTGAAATTTTCTACGCTTCCTTTTGAGTGCTGCACAACCCAGGTGAAGAAGAAGGAGGCACAGGAAGCCCGTCTTAGGAGTCCTTGCTGGTGAACAGTCTCTCGATGATTGTGCTGCTGAGGAAATTCTGCTGCTGACTGGTGGTGCTGGTGAGGCTGTTACCCTGCTGACTGGTGATGCTGGTGAGGCTGTTACCCTGCTGACTGGTGGTGCTGGTGAGGCTGTTACCCTGCTGACTGGTGGTGCTGGTGAGGCTGTTACCCTGCTGACTGGTGGTGCTGGTGAGGCTGTTACCCTGCTGACTGGTGGTGCTGGTGAGGCTGTTACCCTGCTGACTGGTGGTGCTGGTGAGGCTGTTACCCTGCTGACTGGTGAGGCTGTTACCCTGCTGACTGGTGAGGCTGTTACACTGCTTACTGGTGAGGCTGTTACACTGCTGACTGGTGGTGCTGGTGAGGCTGTTACCCTGCTGACTGGTGGTGCTGGTGAGGCTGTTCCGCAGCTGGTGAGGCACTGATGGATGGTGAATCACCGTTTAATGTATGCGAGAACAAAACAGTCATGTCATCATCTTAATCCACAAGTAGACTGTTGTCATTTGGGTCAATATCAATCGTGGCTACCACAGTTTCCTGTGACTGTGACTCCTGGCTGACATCTAACCCACACTGCCAAAGAAAAAATAAAGATAATAGCACCGAGGTACAGTCGGCAAATAAAGTATCAACAGCACTCCTATGGACAGTGATATGTAGTGTTGGTACTCCTGACCACACAAGCCCCGCTCACGGCCGCGCCTCTGGCAGTCTGGCACCTGAGCCACCTCAAAGTAATATGTTGACAGTCAGAGAGGAACGACGTGTGCGGTTCCCTGAGCACTAGTCGTTATTCCACTGTGAGTTTTCAAAGTTTTCTCTTGTTCTGAAGTACTCGGACACTTTCAAAATATTATAATAATGAATTTGCAAATAGTAATGGCTCTTGATCACGTATAATTCTTTCCCTAATTAGAAAATAATAACATATTCATAAATGGACGAAAAAACTGAATTTGTTTTGTAAGGGACGAAAAAACTGAATTTGTTTTGTAGGGTAAAGCAGAAAAAAAAGAGAATTTTGTAATAGCTCCCTTAATGATATAATTATGTAATTCATGCACAAGTTCTTGTGAAATAAGTTGTCAGAGGCAAGAGGTTACAACGTGCACCCTATTATTACCATAACTTCATATCGGATTCACCAAATTCATTCAATGATTCAGTCGCAAGCCATTAATATTAATACTCCCCTGCAGGGTCGGCAGGTAGTTGGGTTAGGTAGTTTCCTTCGGATGCTTACAAATTCAAATGAAACTTACCGTACTAAGCAATCACACCAATCCTGCTGATGAGCTTTGAATAAATTAATGTTCCCCTTCCCCCAGCAGGGAACCTGCTAATAATGGGTAAAAAACAAACAAAGAGCATCATTATTTTTATTTACAATACTGGTAATAGCAGAAACAGTAAACAAGTGATAGTAGTTGTAGCAGTAATAGCAGTAATGATAAGTAAAGTAATATTACAGTACTGTAACAGTAATAATAGCATATAATAAAATATCATTGTATTTGTAGAAGTAGTAGTGATTATCAGCAGCAATAGTAGTAGTCATGATTAATAGCAGCAGTGGTAGTGGTAATGCAGTAGGAGTAGTAGTAGTAGTATTAGTAGTAGTACAAGACTTTAGTGGCAGAAATTAGTGCATTTGTCGCGGCTTCTAGCCGCTTAAATTGTATTTATTGGTTGTGAAACCAGCACAGCTGGATTGCTATAGAATACGCCCCTTCACAAGCCCAGGCCCCGTATAGGCATAATCTGGGTTGGAAGGGTCAATTCCGTGACGTTCATCAGAAGTAAATAAAATTCAAATCTGGCGCTGTACTGATAGTGGAGCCACCTGGTGGTGGCGCGGTGAGGTATTAAGCTCCTCCTCCGCTGAATACCGCTCGCTCACTCCAATGAGAAAGAAGTGAATGCCTGCCGCATCGGGAGGTGGGTGGGACAGTAAAAGCTGTGCTGGTTTCACAACCAATAAATACAATTTAAGCGGCTAGAAGCCGCGACAAATGCACTATTATTGGTATAGTGAAACCAGCACAGCTCGATTGCTATGCATGCGATGCGGTAGGTGGGAGGTGAGGTGGAGGCAATCACGTGCTAGTTAAGAGTGGTTGAGAGCGGAGGGCAGGAAAGGTAACCGAGCCCGGTGAGGCAGAAGCTAACGCCCCTCCCGACACTGGCTAGGTGAGTAGCCGTGGTGGGGCAGTAGTAGCTTATACCATATACCCGTAGACCATTCTGTTATAGACCAGAATTGTTACACATAAAGTCTTTATAGGCAGACTCGAGGGTTCGGGTCTAGGAGAGGAGGGGGGAGGTGACCATGGCAACCCCCCCCCTTCCCCCCCCCCCCCTTTATTCAAGTCTTCTGAGTTAGGGCTATGGCCCTCGCTCAGGTAATGTGATCCCGAGGGGATGAAGGAGGACACTAGGATCCAGATATCCTGTGTAATATTATATCCTGTCACTCATCATAGTAAAGTAATTGTTTGGAAAATGAATACACAAGAATTCCGTAACAATGTAATTTATTTTTGTCTTTCCCTCACCATATGTACACGTAAAGAATGGGGATGAGCATGAAGCTGTACAAGATGTGGATGAGGTATGGGATGATAGTGACGGGACTTAAGTCACCCGACCTTTTCTCTTCGGGCGGCCCCTCCCCCCCATGTGTCTCCCGCGGGGACCCTGGGGAATAGAAGGTGGAGTACCCATAGCCACACAGGGGGTAGGGGAGAGCGAGTGGAACAGGTACCTCGTCCTGAAGGAGGAAGTGGAAGCCCAGCCCCCCAAATCCCTGACCCTCTCCACCGAGTGAGTCCTGAGGAAGGCGAGGGAGGCGGCCACGCCACTAACGCTGTGAGCCCTCGGGGCGTGTCCGGGATCCCCGTTCTCTATCACTCGGCAGAGAAGGCGAGCGATTGACCTAGGGAAGAGAGGGTTACCGGACCTAGAGTTGTAGAAGAGGTGGTCCGGAGAAGCCCCTCTCGTCGCCTCCACGTATGCTACAAAGGCGTGGACTGGGCAGAGGGGGTGGAAATTTCCATCCCTCAGGAACGAGGGTACTGCGAGAGGGCCAATTCTGTCGTCAGCCTGCTCGTTCTTAGCTAGAAAAGCAGGAGAGGGGGAGATAGTTAAGGAAGTAAGGTTAGGGGTTACGGAAGAAAAGGCTGTGTGACAGGTCAGGGCTGCCAACTGAGATGCCCTGTAACCTGTAGCTAAGGCGAGCAGGAAGAGAGCTTTCTGGAGGAGGTGACAAACCTCCAGAGGGACCCCCTCGAAGGTCAGGTAGGAAAGGACGCGGTGAAGGGACCAGGAGGGTGTCTGGGCCCGGTGAGGTGCGGTCCCCGCCCGAATCCCCATCCTCAGGAGAAAGAGAGGCCTCTCCGAAACCTTAATGTTAAAACCCAGGAGGAGGGGATCAGACAGGGCTGCGTGATGCGCAAGCACCGTCGCCGGGGCCCTGTTGGTGGAATCGGCGAGCCACGTGAGGAATTCCAGGACTGTGTCCTCCGAGATGACCCTGGAGGGGTGTCTTTGCAAGAAGTCCTGGAATCTTTTCCAGCACGATTCGTATTGTCGCACCGACGACTGACGATGAGCCCTCAACATCTTGTCCACTGTCTCCTTAGTGAACCTTTTGCTGAGGACTCCCCGTAGAAACTCCAAGCGTGTAGTTTCAGTGACGCTTGGAGTGGTGCAGACAGGGTGCTGGAGAGGCACGCTGATCCCAACTGAAGGGGATGAGGGCACCTCCGGGACAACTCTCCGAACCACAGCTGTGCTGGCCAGAGGGGGGCTATGAGGAGAACCCTCCCCCTGAACGTGCGCAGCATGAGGATCGCCTTCAGGAGGACTGAAGTGGCTGGGGGTGGGAAGAGGTAGAGATGCCCCCACCTGTTCCAGTCCTCTGTGAAGGCGTCCGGGCCTCCCGCCTCTGTTCTGGATGAGAATGTCAGGAACAGAGGGAGTAGGGCCATTGATGGGGAGGCGAATAGGTCCACCTCCGGTGTCCCGTAGCGAAGGCAGAGAGACTCGAACACAAGGGGACGCAGTTGCCACTCGACTGACGTCCCCCTGAACCTGGATAGGGCGTCCGCCCAATCGTTCTCCCGCCCTGGCACGTAGCGGGCCGAGAGGTGAATGTCCTTCTTGGCCGCTATTGCGAAAATCTGTTCTGACAGGGACAGGAGAATTTCCGACCGTGCGGTGCCCTGTTTCTGTAGGCACTGCACGGCCGCAAAGTTGTCCATATCGAAGCGGACGCCTATCCTGGCAAACTGAGGGTGTCTGTTGAGCCATTCCTTCGCTACCATCAACTCCCGGGCGTTGATGTGCAGTAGCCTTTCCCCTTCCTTCCATCCCCCGCAACGTTGATGTCCCAGGCAAGACTGGTATCCCCAGCCTACGTCCGATGCGTCTGTCGCCACCGTGATCCCCGGGGGAGGGAACACCCAGGGGACCCGCTGACGCAGGGCACCGGGACGTAGCCAGGGGCGAAGGAGGCGGTGGAGAGAGGGGGACACTTGCATGGGAAGGTCCCTGTGTGCGAGGGATAGGTGGAGGTTTACCTCCCGCGTCAGCCTCCTGTGTTTCAATCGTCCCAGGGGCATTGCAGGGGCCACGAAATTTAGGGACCCGAGCAATGATTCCCACTGGCGGCGAGAGAAAGTACGGGAAAAATGCGCCTGGCGGACGTGGCGGAGGGTCCGGCGGGCGTTGTCTGGAGCGAGAGAGAGGGTGGCCGCAAGAGAGTCCCACTCTATTCCTAGCCAACACAGCTTGCGAGTGGGGGTGAGAGAGGACTTGGGGATGTTCAACAGGAACCCCATTTCCTCTAGCACTCCCCTCGCTACCCGGACGTTGTTTGCTACCTGCTCCTTGGAAGGGGCGTGAAGCAACCAATCGTCCAGGTACATGAGGGTGGGAACACCCGCCTCTGCCAGACGGGATGCCACCACCCTCACGAGCTTTGTGAAGACTCGCGGAGCTAGAGAAAGACCGAAAGGGAGCCTGGTAAACTGGAACGTCTCGGTCCCCACCTGGAAGGCCAGAAAACGGCGAAACCTGGGGTGGATCGGGACGTGCCAGTACGCATCCTTGAGATCCAGGGATGCTAACCAGTCTCCCTTCCTCAGAACTGTGCGGACCTGAGCAACCGAAACCATCCTGAAATGTAATGTTTTCACGAATTTGTTTAGCTTGCTCAGGTCCATCACCAATCTCGTTTTTCCCTGGTCCTTTTTGGGGACCGTGAATAAACGAGAAAGAAAGACCATTCCCGTCGCCCGCTCCACTACCCCTTTTTCCCGCATTTCTAACACATGCGGGACGACCGAAAGTGACACTTTGGTTGAGGCAGGAGGTAGACGTAGTGGCTGTAACGGGAAGAGACAGGTGTCAGTGAGAGTACCGTTAATCCTAATCCCCCGGGGCCCGAGGGACCCGGGGTGGTTGGAGGGTAAATGACGGGAGAGGCAGAGATTTTGACCGCTAGGGAAAATCTGATTTTGACCTAACGGTAGCCCAAGGACGGGATTAGGCATAATTCATATGTCAGAATAGGAAAGATGACAGTTACTCACCGGAACAGTAATCCAGGGCCATGACAGGCCTTGGCGAATTATCCTTGCTGCCCAGCCGTGGGCGGGCCAGGCTGCTGACCACCCTGTGAGACAGCCCAGAGTGGGACCCTCAAGTGGAGCGGTCCTTCTGGGAGGGGTGGTTGAAGGAGGACTTGGGCTTGGAGTAGGACTTGGAGCCCTGTCCCCTTCCCCGAAACGGCTGCTGGCCCCTCTGGGAGGGCCTGTTGTGTGCTTTCGGGGGAGTGGGATAGGAGGGCCTCGGTAGCCTGGAGGGCTGGGAGGGCCTCCGGGGCTGGCAGGCTGGTCTGGATGGCTGTGGGGCACGTGGCCTACGGACAAACAGAATGATTAGGAACCAAAGTAGACCCGAAAATCCTTCCATTTCACCCCCGTGAAAACTCGGGTAAGACGAACACGAGAGGTACTTACTTGGAGGTGGAGGGTTTTGGTAAATTGATTACCGCTGGGAGGGAGGCGAAGATTGTGTCTGTCGCTGGTTGATCAAAGAGGGCAGGGGACAGGGGGGCAGCTCGCACCACTCCCCTCTGTGCCATCTCCGGCGCAGATTTAGCTGCCGCCTGGCGGGCTGCCAGTCTCGCCTCGGCGAAAGCCTTCGCCTCCTCCCGCATGAAGTGGGTCGCCATCGCCGCCACACCCTCCATCACGGTGGCCATGGAAGAGAGGGTGTCACTGTAAGGGGTAAACAAGGAAAAAACCGAGCGAACCCGGGGATAAGTACCCGGGAGTAACAGAGAGACCCTCTACCCAGTATCCCTAATAAACATGACACACGAGTAAGGTACTCACGCTAGCTGTACACCCGACATCTCGTGGTAGGAGTTGGTAAGGGCGTTGAGGCAGTCCCTGATCAACGAGGCGGCTGCCCCCGTGGAGATGGTGTGGGCCAACTCTAGACGGGTAGCAGACTCCGCCTGTCGCAACTTGCCATCGGGCTCCTTCAGCTGATAGGGGACCGGGGGCTCCTTCTCCGTCTTCCACAGGCACTCCCTCAAGCCCGGGGGGGCCTGGGAATGAGGGAGGATGACGGGGAAAGACGGAGGAGGGGGCTTCCTGGGCGCGTTGTTTCTCTGGTGGTCCAGGGACTTAAGGAGAAGGGCTGGAATGTCCAGGTCCCCTTCGCCCTTATCCCCCGGGAAGTACGCGTCCGGGGAAAGGAGGAGCGCCGTGTTACCGTGGGAGCGGTCAATCCTCCAAGCCCCGGACAAGTGCAGCTGGCTGTACTCCACCAGAAAACCCATCGCGTCCAGGGTTGCCGCAGAGGACACCCTAGATGAAGTGGGTACGGGCGCTGAGATAGGACGGACCTTGTAGAAGGGAATAGCCTCGCCCTTCTCATCCGCCCCCCACTTCACCAGGACATCATCCCTCCGGTTCCACACGTCTGGTTGAGCCGTGTCCGGAGACCAAGCCACCAGTCTGCCCTCCTCCGAAGAGTGGGTCCAGGTAGGAGGGAGAAGAGACCAAGAGTAGGGAAGGTATCCGTCTCCCGAAGGAGGGGGTGACGGGGACGGAGGTGCGGAGGTAACCAACTCCTCAGCTACGTCCCCCGACGGAGACTCGAGTCCCGGGGAAACGGGAGGCACGAAAAGGACTCCCCCATCCCCGGGAGGACTCGCGCCCTCGACGGGAGCAGCAGCGGGAGGCGGGGGAAAAAGAGCGGGTTCCGTAGCGACAGTCGGAAGCTGCGCGATGGACGCCCCAGGAAAAGCGTGAGGAATAAGGGTGTGGAAGATCTTAACTATCTTCCTCGACGAGGGGCTGTCCCCCCCCCGCTTACCCTTGCGGGATTTGCGGGCGGGCGAAGGAGAGCTCCCCGACGACGAAGAAGAGGAAGAGGACGACGAAGAAGAGGAGGAAGGAGAACGGCGACGAGCACGGGACTTCCTGGAGTGGCGGGACCTTTTAGCTGAACGCTTGCGTCCTCTAGAGAGGCCTGAGGAGCCAGCTCTAGCAGGAGGCGAAGCTGGGGGTTCCCTGCAGGGCCCTTGTACCGGTGAGGTAGTCGGGGGAACCAGCGCGACAGACTCGCTCGTTTCCCGGGGGGCTAAGCCCCGAGAAGGAGTCGTAGTACCGTCTAGGGAAGGAGGCTCAATCTCTCGGGCCTCAGGAGGTTCTAGCCCCTGAGACTCCGAGAGGCAGGAAGAAGGGTAACGGGTCCTGAATAAACCCAGGTCCGCTCCCAAAATCGGGTCCACCCACGCCAAAGAAGAACCATCTCGTTTGTGGGCCATTCTCCTAGCCCTCGTCCACGCCATACGAAGAGAAGCAAGGGCAGGGAGCTTGGAGCGGGCAGAAGGGGAGGTAACCCGACACAACTCAGCCCAGGGGCGGCACACACCACACGCCAAAGGGTCGTAACCCAAGGGAGTGAAGCAGGGTGCGTGAGGCGAACAGTGCAGGTGTCCGTCAGGCGAGACCCGCACGGTACACCCCGAAGCAGCACAAAGGGCACGAGTAGGCTGAGGGAGAAAAGAATACACAAACATGGGTTAACACGTGCAAACACTGGAACACAGAAGACACGAAACCCATCCTCCCCGAAGGAAAGAAGCGCGGGACACGCCCGCTGTATCCGGGGACCAGGACACGACCCCCCACACTCGCGCACTCGACCAGGGAAAAACCCCGTAAAACCAAAACAGCCCGCCACATGGAGCGGGTAAAAGAGGGCCCCCCGGACAGAAGGATCCAGAAGGAGGGGGAGGAGGGGACCCGGTAGCCTGAGAAGAAACACTCCAGGCTAAAAATATTGGAAAAACACCAAAAATCAAATAAAAAACCCCCGCCCGGGAGAGGAAGAGAGAACCAGGGCACAATTCTCACTCCCCTTTACCGAGAGGGGACACATAATAATCGGGGAAGGCAAGAGGAAGGGCTGCAAAGACCCTATGTGCTCACCACGTGGGGAGGTGAAGTCCCACGTGGCGCCCACTAACCTTGCTAAAAACCCCAGAAACCCCGATAAAATACACACGAAGAATGTACTAGTGGCAGGAGGAAAGGTGAAAGGGGGGGAAAACGGAGAAAAACTCCGAACAAAGGGGCTGAAAAGCCCTCCTTCGCTAAGGAAAAAAGAACTCAGTCCTAACGAAGAAAAAAAACCCATAAACACCTAAAACCCTCCTAGAATACACACACGATACATCTGCAAAGCAGGCTAGCCACTAGAACACAAAAGAACCAATAGCAGGAACACGTGACACAATACCATAGCGTAGCAGCGAGGAGCGTGGATGTTGACTGAGACGTGTTCCGCGACAGAGTGAGCGAGCGGTATTCAGCGGAGGAGGAGCTTAATACCTCACCGCGCCACCACCAGGTGGCTCCACTATCAGTACAGCGCCAGATTTGAATTTTATTTACTTCTGATGAACGTCACGGAATTGACCCTTCCAACCCAGATTATGCCTATACGGGGCCTGGGCTTGTGAAGGGGCGTATTCTATAGCAATCCAGCTGTGCTGGTTTCACTATACCAATAAATTCAGTATTTAGTATAGGACCCGCCGGCTTCAAGCACACTGTTCAGCCTACTAGGCATAGACTTGACCATTTTTAAAGTTAACGACTGACCAGCAGGACCTCTCAGATTATCCCAGAAAGTCATTGGTTTCTGTACAATGTTAGCTCTGTTCTGAAGTCTACCGTGTGGTGGATCGCCGGAGTATTTCTCCATGGCTGCCCAGATGTGTTCAATGGGATTGAAATCTGGGGATCTTGGAGGGTGTATAAGAACTTTAATTTCGGGATGTGCCATCAACCAGTTCTTTACTACCTCGCACTTGTGAATAGGACGGTTGTCTTTGACCAGGAAAAACTCTGAGGGGTACGGGTAGAGAAGTATTCTAACGGAGGGAAGGAACACTTCCTCCAAAATCTCTACATACTTCTCCCCCGTCAGCCGTCCTGGACCAACACCACTGGCATGAATCCATCCGAATAACCCTGAACCAATTCTCCCACTCCTCCCATTACTCATGACATGTTGGGCATCATATCTGCAATAATATTAATAATAATAGTAATACCCTATAAGAGTTCAGAGATGAATTGGTAAAATGTAGAATACAACTGATATACAGGGTGGTCCGAAAGTCTTGTCACCCCTACAGGAAGAGAGGCTGCTTGCAAGTGTATGGTAGAGGTGACAAGACTTTCGGACCACCCTATACACCTAAAATCCTAGTGCAGATTATTAATGCCTTCCCTTGGGGCTGTGCAGTCAAACTTGTGGGGAGGTGCAAATCGTGCGATGACTTCCTTCTTTCTCTCCCTCCCTCTCTACTCATACGTTTCTGCCTCATTTACTGCAGAATTGTTTTTAATGTTTATTATTACGTTAACCATTGAAGATCAGAGGTGCATCCTTTCAACAAGAAGACAGCCCCGCCTTCAGGTAGTGAAAACAGTGTGAACTTGTGAAGTCATTAGCAGTAGTCTAAGGTTTAACTGTATTGTGTCATCTTAGTTATATTTATATTAGTAATAACTCGTATAATATCTGTATCACAAAAGCAATCTAATCTGAACATGAATATTTTATTCATATTAGTGGTCAAAAGCTGTCTTACCTTGTGCCAGGTATCCGCCATACGTTGGTAACCTTTCTATCGCTGGAGTAAAATGTGTTTTCGTCAACGAAAATTACGTTCTCCCAGAAGCTGATAGGCTTGTCACAATAATTCAGGGGATATTCCATTCTTTTTTCTGTGTTGGCCTCGGTTAAGAAGGGCTTCTTTGCAGGTTTCCTGCCACGGTAGTTCATGAAATGGAGCCAGTTTCTGACTGTCTGGGGCGTGCATCTGTGGAGAACAGCCACAATTATTGCATTCCTTTCATAATTGAATGTTAAATAAAAACAAAAGGCTAAATGACTCATATTCTTGTTATAATATTAAATATGTAGAGTCAGTGTAGCCCTTTTTTTATTAAATTTAGGATAATTCAATAGGCTTAATATTGTGCAAGGAGCAAGTCGACTATATTTTGTAATTCTTTATTTCTGTATGAACATTGCAAACTTGATAGAGGTATACATTCAATGTGTGTAGCACATTAACAGGATATTATGAAATGTTGATGTTTCAGCTTAGTTGTAGTAGTTTTAATTAAGTATTAAACCTTTAAAGGTTATAATAACGAGCCTAATTGTTAAATAGCGCTACATTTATTACAAATTTGTTGTTGATATATTTAGATACACTTAATAATGTATTTATTGATTACAGTTTAGTGTTTATAAATGTAAACCAATCATAATAAACCTAGTAGCTAATATAGCCATGTGTAGCTACACTTTAATCCGAGTACAGCCACCAACGACATGTGCAGAATTATTTATAGTGTTACATTTTTTTTTTTTTTTTTTTTGTGCTCCAAACATTTCAACACTGCATTCAGTGTTTGCATGCTGAACATTTTGTCTGGCATAAAGTGGGAGGAGTCAGATTCAGTCAGCATCATCCTCACACCGTCACAGCCAGACGGCTACTACCACAGTACTGTACACTGTACACTCTGTGAGTCACACGCAATGTGGTTTTGTGTACATACAAAATGGAGTTTTCGGCTTCGGCTCTTCACCACCAAAGTATGTTTGGCACCAAAATATCATTCGGCCCGGCAATCAGCCGCGCTTTCGGCATAAAAAGACCGATATGTCGGTCTCTCCATCACGGCATAAAATATCATAAAAAGCTGTCGGAAACACTATCTGGGAGAAAGTGGCTACGATTTTGCCAGTGTGAACCAGCCTTAAAGTAGGCTAAGAGTCACTACTCATGCCCGGGAGAGGAGAGGATGTAGCTGTGTCTCTTGTCAAATGAATACTGACCACCAGCCTGACCCAGACCATCCACCCAATCCACACCTTGACGTCACTCACAGGCCGGCGATCACGCTGCTTTGGAGAGAGAAACTCCCCTGAGATATGATGGGAAGACCTCTCTATAGTCAACCACTAGGAAACTGGCGGTTTAGGTGGGGCCGAATCGGGGATTTCCCCCCAAGCAGTGCTGCCACATTTGGCTTTCCAACCCACATCACTCTATCAAAAATCACACCAAAATGGCAACGTTTTCGTACAGTGGTGCACTGATTCTATAAATATAGTCTTTAAATGGTGAGAGCGAGGTCAGGAAATTAATGAGGTCAGTCAGGTCACTTCTCCTTTAGACCACAATGGAAGGAAGAAGTACATGTACCCCTGCTCACCACCCACAATGGCTCCATAGTCGTGAGAAGGAAATCATTTTCTACGTAAATTCGTACTTTGCAGAAGAAAATGTTCACCACATACAAAATCCTATCACGTCTTCCTTCTACACACACACATACACAAGTCATAGCCCTTCCCTACTTACACCTGCCATTAATCCTTACATTCAACGGAGTCCTGACCTCACCCTACCCGGCTCTTTCCCTCCCCTCAACACACACACACACACAAGGGAGGCAAAAGGAAGGGGTATATACAAATTATGAATAAATGTACAAATAGTAAAGACGTAAAAATAATAAACAAATTGATAATAATTCAGAAGCACATCACTATGCAGAGGGACATTACTATGCTGAGGGACAAACAGACACATAAAATACAGATGAAAAAAGAGTAGGCTAAGGGGGGGAGGGAGGAGATTCAGGTGAGGGACTGCTAATCTACTGCCCTGTGGGCCCTGGGTAATCCCATTCTGACAGACCAGATGTGGCAGCGCTGCTTGGGGCGGCTGCCCCACCTACAGCCGCCAGTTTCCTTGTGGTTGACTATAGTACTGTATTCTATTATAGTCTTGCCTTGACTTTAAACTAACCCTGTTGGGGTCGGCTGGTAGTGGACATAATATGGTTGTACACAAAGTGGTTATAATGAGAGTGTGTGAAGCCAGCCGCGCTCCCCGCCGCCATATTGGTATGGGAGACGAGCTGAGCTACCAGATCCTACAATCTCTTCGCTCACACATCCCCAGTCCCCACCTTTGACATTGCTGTTAGTTAGGATAATATTAATGAAAAACTTTAGTAAAGTTGAAATATTACATATCTTAGATTATTTCTTAGTTTATTGGCCATATGTAATCCTTCACTGTCTTGTAATCTATTTAGTTGTTCTATATATTCCCACCTGATAACTCTATTCTGACCATCAACAAGAGTCTTTCTTTCCTTGAAAGTATTTTGTACAAGTTTTAACTTATGACATGGATCAAATAAAACACCAATCGGTTGCTCTGTAACAGGATGTGGAAATGACGACTGTATTATGTTGTGATCAATACTGCAGCCAAGAGTTTTAATCATAGATACAGCACCATCACAGGTTAATGATATAACCATCACACCCACTGAATGAAGTATAGTCAAGCACTGTAAACGACCGGTAATTTCCATATGCCATTAACCGATACTACCATGAATGCAAGTGCCTCCTTTGCAAGGGGAAGACCATCACCATCCATTTTGGTGCCCATTTCAATGTAACCATGGTCTTTCTTTCCATCCCACTGAAACTGTTGTTTGATTGCCAATTCATCCATGATCAGAGCACATAATACTGACTTTCCCATGTCAGCTCAAGCAGTTGATTTTAACTTCAGTGCTGAAAATGCCGGTTCAGTAAAGCCTGGTTTCCCCTCAACGCTCTGATACCACATACTTTTGTATTGTTCTTGGATGTGGCAAACACGTGTCGAAAATTTATCTAACATAGATATCCGATATGCTTGAGGACAGTAAAAATGTAAAGTCAATGCAAAACTTTTCAGCTCTGGTGAATATGTAGTTCCAGTAGGTTGATTATTATGCTTAGCAATCTACCTTTTCAGCAGACTTGGAATGCCACTTGCACAGTTTTCTAATACATTTAAACTCTCTGCACTAACCAAACACTTCTTTTCAAGTTAACCAATAACACTGTTCATATCAGTCGTATTTTTCTTTAATCGTTGCTTTGACTGATGCAGTAATTTTATATTATTTCTTGCAACACTAACTTTATTTTCTGAATTAGTGAGTTTTCGCTTTAATGTTTCTTTTTCTGGTGAAACAACTGCACCTTCTGTAGAGCTTGTGAGAACATCAGAAGCAGGCTGCTGGTGATGCTGTGTGTTAACTTCACATTTCTTGGGAGATTTCCTCTTCTTTAAAGATTTCTGCAGGTGTTTGAGGAAGCCTACAAATATGCTGGATACAGCCCCATTACGGAGGCGAACACATGACATGATGTCCTGTCTGTCTTCCTCTCTAAAATGGTTGGAGCAAAGCCGTGTATGTTTGGTGAGAATAAAATTCTCTCCGCATTACTCGTACACATTATTCTTCTCATCTTTCGGAAAACTGTGAATGAGGTCAAGAAAATATAGTGTAAAACAAATATTTTCTTTATGCATGCGATATCTTATGAACCTCGCGTTTCAATTAGGAATAATTCAGTCTACATATTCATCACTTCCACCCACACAAATTCCCTGTCCTAAACGATTGCTTACTATATTATTACTTACATGTAAAATGTAACAGTAGGGTTGTTCTTGTAGTTCCCCAATGTGTCTGGCCGAGCAGTCCCGAGTCTGGTTGACTGAAGCCGCGCAGATGCTCGGACCCCCAAATGGGAGTCAGGGTGATAGTTAGATCTGTTTCTTCGAAGGCAACAGACGAGGGGACTGCTGGCTCATGGGCATGTACCCCCAGGCCAACAAGCCCACAGTCTGTAGTCTTCTTTCTTGTGCCACCCAATCGGGCGATGAGAAATAATAAGAGAGACAGACAGAACAGGCTAGAGTGTGGTAGATTCCTCATTTCTGGATAGAACCAGCTCTCACCAGTGTGTTGCTAAGTAGTTGAGAAGTGTGCTGGGTAGTTTACATCAACACATCTTCCCCCACCAGTGTGTGTTGGGTAGTTTACATCAACACATCTTCCCCCAGCCTACAAGGTTGCTATCCTTGTTCTTACAGCCGGGTACCTATTTACTGCTAGTTAAACAGGGACATAGGGGGCTGGGAAAATTGTCCAATAATTCCACTGACCCAGGAATTGAACCCGGGATCTCTCGCGTGCTGGGCGTGTGCGCTAACCATTACACCATCAGCACCCACCGTAACAATTGGGTTGTACAGCTTCCTTTGCTTCTCTGTAGAACTATATGCTGCACAAGATGTAGGCATTCATCAATTTAGACAGTAGAGACACTAAGCACAAAACTGTAGTGGTGTTAAAGTCAAACACCTGACTCAGCTCCCATACCAAGATGGCCGCCACCCAGCCACACTGACCTCACTCAGGTGTAAGCCAGGGCACCTCCACCATATTTAACCTCCTTGGTTGTACAGCAGTCGCTCAGTGGTACCCATATACGGGTGTGTAGCAGCTGAAAGGTTAATAAACACACCGGAGTGACTTAGAGTACGGCGATGTCATTTCATATCCCATTGTGATGATATAGAAGGGTAGTAGTGTAGGAGGGTAGTAGGAAGAGAAAAAATAATGTAACTTATCTTTATTAACAATATTAATATTTTTATATGTACCCAGCATTTATTACTTTAAGAGACGCGATGCTGGTTGGTCACGACACCACTGTGTGTCTCATAAATCCCTCATGTATTCACTTATTACTGATATTAATAGGGTTCCCACCTATATATGCATTAATAGTATCAATATTTAATTACGTAACGGCAACACAAAGACTTACGTTAATCTATTATATTTACTCACAACAATGACCAACAATTATTAATTTAAAAAATAACACACGCACACATCAGTCACACAAAATTTCTATGCGTTAGCCAGCTATAGTACGGGGTTGAATTATGGCACTATCTTTTCTGAGAATTTCACTAATTTCTTATCACTGATGCACTGAGACATTTGCTTCATTATAATTGATACAGATCACCATATTTTAGGCCTTTTCGATAGCCTACTAATGTTATGTTAAATTATTATTAATAAGGGCCAAAGGTAACACTTCACCTAATTTTAGGTGCTATTTTAGACCATTTCGATGACGTACTAACCTTACGTTAAATTTTAAAAAACATAAGGCAAAGCTAACACTGCACTGTCTTATTCTTAGGTGTTGTTTCCAGATCTCCTGCTGATTTATGGTAGCTTCAGCATCAATACAAAATCAAAGTTAACACTTGGTACTCTCATATCACTCGAGACTAACCTTCCAAGATTAGCTTCGTAGACTTGGGGGGGGGAAATCTGTCCAGACAGTAGAATAAACCAGCTGTTTAATCAACGTGGTATTCAGGACTATCAGACTGGATTATGAGTAAAATGACCTAATATTGGAAGATTATAGTTCAGATTTCAATTGAAATTACTTCAAAATTACTTCAGATATATGAAGGATTTATGTAATTTTTCCCTATAGGTATGTATATATTAAAGTATTTTTTTCTAAAAGCGGCCGGACGGGCTGGACTGTGCGTGTATGGCCCCCTTAATTAATAGTTGTAAACACCAGATATTTAAGTGACAAACAATTTTGATAATACCTCTGCTTAATTTTACAGCCTATGAGTACATTAGTACATGGCAGACACAACAATAATGCCATTAAATGGAAACATAAATTTTGTACATTGGGAGACACATTAAAAAAAAATATAATAAAATCCAAGCACATTACACCAACTTTTACACAACTAGGAATCTGTAACTTATAGAACACTGCAATATATGTGAAATGTATATCTAAGGTCGAATTACATAAAGGGTGTCCCGTAAGTCAGGACCCACAGGGAAAAATAAATAACAAAATAGTAAACAACATTGTGAGTAAATGATGAGTAAGTGAAGAGTATTGGGAAACCGTGCAGAAGGGAATCGGTGCAATTTCACTTGGCTTTACAATTTGGAGTATATATATATATATATATATATATATATATATATATATATATAGACAGACAGACAGACAGACAGACAGACAGACAGACAGACAGACAGACAGACAGACAGACAGACAGACAGACAGACAGACAGACATACATACATACAGACAGACAGACAGACAGACAGACAGACAGACAGACAGACAGACATACATACATACATACATACATACATACATACATACATGAGCAATATTACTTTAAATTATATGCAATTCATCAAGTTTCTGTTGACATATTTCATCTGTTGCATCACCCCCCCAACGGGAACCGCCTTGACGTGTTGCTGATCAACAATGTGTCTCGGTACACTATAATATAGTACCATAATTCTGATTACAGTGTATATTTTATAAAGAGATATCTGGGTATCACAGATATAAAAGTATTATCTAATATATAACAGTGAAATACTTGGGAGAGATAGTATGGTTTGGGTAGACTACATTAGTATGTCTGGATGTATAATTATATTCAGTAATATAATTATTAAAGTGCCGACCAATTAAAACAACCAATTTTTTCATATAACCGAACATTATTCTTGCAATACAGCAGACATTTGGTATTATGGAACTAAAGAAACACAAAACCATATAGTCCAACCACTCTTAAAATGTGGTTTGGGTGGGGTCGTGTTGGACCCGTTCCATGTGTACAGGGATGCCGCGAATTCTGAGCTCTGACTGACAGAAGGGTGACCTGACATACCTTCACCTCATGTCTGCCCCAGGACAATCTTTTAATCCTGGTCCAACCCTACACCACACCCAGACACCAACTGGTGACCATGTGTCTTGCTTTCCCGCCTCCCTCTTCGTCAATCATTCCTTTTTTCCTGTAATCTTTATTTTCACTTTCTCCTCAGTATACTCTAATTTCTTCACTTTATGAGTCTCGTTCATATGATTCATGTAGTGTTACATCCTAAGTACAATAGTTCCATTACATTATACTCCACGTATTAAAGTTTTGACCTTATTTCCGCACCACCCATGAGGTAAAGGTGCCCTTTTTTTTCAGAGGTTTCCCCGGTAGGCCTATTCCGCTCTTCAAACATCATGTATGATATTAACATGAATCATCATCATCAGAAGAGAGAGTGGTTGTGAAAGAATCTATGAAATGGTCAATTACCATATCTCTTTTCGTATCATCTGCTCGTAGTTTTTCTGCATGTGCAACAGCATTTCTCCAGTTTTCATTCGTAATTGTACAGTTGCCTGACTAAGTTCGGCTGTAGGTAGGGCCACAAATTTTGCAAATAATGTAAACTATGGAATGTCATATGCTATGTTCAATAATTACAATATAATTAACACCCATATAACTGTGCCAACATTACCTTACATATCTTTCATTTGACTGGAAAAAAACACACACTCCAGGCTTAACGAACTTCGTCAGGCAACTGTACCAAGTGCCTCATGAATAAGTGGCTTCATGTCCGCATTCTTGAATGTATATTTGTTGGAAGCATAGCCTTTGAGCTGAGCCCATATCAGCTCAATAGGGTTATACTGGCAGTGATATGGCGGCAGGCATACAACCCTATGGCCGTGCTCTGAGGCAATCGTGTCAGCAGCAGTCATATGGCGGGTAACAAGTTGCATCAGTTGTACCTTTACGAGACCCTCAGGTACTGTTATGCCCTTTTTTCCAGCCATTATCTTATCACAATTTTATTGTTGGAAATTGTTGGTGATTTATGCATTTACCTTGAGTGATATGATGCATTATCCATCACGATAATTGAAGACGGAGGAATGTTATGAATCAGCTGTGTCTTCCACCACTTTACGAATGTCTCTGCATTCATTTGATCATGGTAATCTCCAACATTTTTTGCTTGGAAGATGAGAGCAGCTCCGGGAACAAATCCATCTTTAGTTCCTGCATGAAGAATTATCCAACGTCTGCCTTTCCCTGTCGGTACTCGGATACCCTCAGCCTTGTCTGATGTGCTGTCTACCCACCACTTTGAAACATTATAGTTCTGGTTGAGCCAGGTTTCATCCAAGTAAACGATGTGTTTCTCAGAACGTGTAAGGGTCTTCATTTATTCTAAGAAGTGGTACATTGCCGAAACTACGTCGCTGCGCTCCATCAGGAATTTCCTTCCATCAACTTTTGCATAATTAAATCCTATTTTCTTTAATGTTTTCCTTAATGTTTCTCGCCCGCCATGGTAAGCCAGATTCTCCTTGATTTCTGCATGAATTGTTTCAAGTGTGGGGATTTCTTTCCTTTCATAAAACCTGAGAACATTTCTGCGTAGCACACCTTCATTAAAATCATCGATGAAGTCTGCAACAGGCGTTGCACGTTTCCTTTTCTTGGGAGACGTAAACTTTGGAGAGTTGTGTTCCACTAAGTCTTTTGCTTCTGTGCGTATGGTCTCGATTCTCCTTTTGCTGAGGTTTGTTGCTGCGGCTGTTCTACAAATAGCCTTGTTGACATCCTCCAACATTCCTACATTCTCCTTGTCCTGTACAAAATACTGGCTTACTCTGAAGACAATTTCCTTGGCTTGATTATGAAGGTGGAAGCTTGTTTGCTGAGCTGCCATCGTGTCAGAGTCAAGATGGAAAATGAACAGTGGGAGCATTGTTTTTGGTTGCAGTGGGAGCACTTGACAGAAGTTTAAATACTCCCCTGCCCTGTTAATTACCTCCCAGGAGATACATATGTACCGTGTTCCAGGTGTTGGGAGTGATGGGTATTGCCGCTCATGATAGTTTTAACATTTATTTGTATTAAGGAACGAGTATATATATCACTTCCATTTCTTCATAAAGTATTATAAACACAATTGTTGCATTACATACCCAACTTAGAACTATGACCAATGTCGAATAAAAGTAGCACCACTGTGAAATGTGTATGCCACATTTCTATATTATTACATAAAGACATTGCATTATAAAGTTTATTTGTCAAAATGTCATTGACATACTTAAGTATACTTAAGTATATATTATAAAAAAAATTTGTTATGTGTTCTTGTATTTTACATTACATCACACAAGCTACAAATCGCTAGTTTAAGAAACGTGGCGACGTTGTAAACAGTGACAGGTCCCTCACGACCCCACCCAAACCACATTTTAAGAGTGATTGGACTATAGGCTTCATTCACACATTTATTATATACACTTACGTTATATAGACCTACACTTATATACACATTTATTATATACACTGACACAGTATAATAATTCTATATTGTTAATTTTACCAATTCCCTGCTGACACTTTATACTGCCCAGGGGGGCTGACTTTATTCTCTGCGAATATTAGTCATCCTCCACAGGGCTAGAATAAAGATTGTTGTAGGATCTGGTCACTAACTAGTGAATTTGACGAGATCTGCCCACATGGATTAAAAATCCAAGTGAGGTGTACTGCAACCGGAGGCTCCTTTTTTTGTTTTATTGCTGTGTGGACTGCCAGCACACGGGGTGCATTTCCCTTTGCATGCAGCAGTGTAAACTCCCTCCCCCTTATGGTCCCTTCAGGGCTGGTCTTATGGAAGGTGCGGCCTCACATGTAGCTCTTGTGGTAACTTGGACTTGGGCCCACAGCACTGGCTGTGGGATCAAAGACCTTCTCCCTAATCTCCCTGGTGGTCGGAGGCCCCCAGACCCATTGGTCCAGACATATAGGGGCATACAGACTCCCTGGTGCAGTAAGCTGTGGTCCCATTTCCCTGGGATGTGCTTCTGTAGGCGAGGCATATAGGGCCAGCCCCTCCTTTATCTTAATTTGTTTTTTCACTGCGACCAGAGTGTACCAGGGGTCTGTGGGGCAGGAGGCCATTCTGCCCAGGGAGATCAACAACAACAACAACAACAACAAGCAACTTTATTTGAGGATTTTTTTTTTTTTTTTTTTATCTATTTAGAATTCTCATTCTAAAAATGTTTACATCTAACAAGATATTTTATAACTTTACTTGGCAATGATACGGATTTGGAGATCTCCCCTAGCATATTTTGTATGGAATTTTTCTCTGGTGTTAATTCATTGTTGACATGGTAACATTTAAAGAGTTTTTCCATATGTTTCAGTTCCTCAAAAAACTCTTTACTTGGGGTCATAAGGCTGCCTTGTTTCCTGCATATTGCTCTAATCCAGGTGTTGTCACCTTGTTCAACATATTTTCCAAGGAACTCTTGCTGGAGAAATTAGCGGACAATGAATCCACCAACATACCTCAGACCCTCTTTTTCCATTTGTTCCTCCATGCATTTTCAGTTTCATTGAAGATATGTAAATCTGGATCTCCCACTTCAGTCTCAGTATGTGAGGACTGATAATCTAAATATGAAAATAACATTGCTGATAATTGCAGGTCATGATCAATGTCTCCCTTTGCAATGTCAGTTGTTGGAGAGTGACTGGTAGTGGGCTCAGGAAATGATGCCTCTAATATCGAGACATCAGTACTGACTTTCTCTGTTATTATTAATTTGTAAGTTGTAAATTAATTTGTAAATTGTAAATAGCCATTGGCTGCCCATGAGGAATTAATCATTCCACGACACCAAGTGATTAAATGTTAGGTATTCGTATTACATTATTAAATATATTGAGAGAAAGGTGCTCAATAGGGAACTTTATACGTCATGATCTCACTTCTGTAAAGCGTAACCGGTATAAGTAGAAGTATTATTATGTGTGACTGCTTGGCAGGGTTTGCTCAAACACATGAACACTATAATTATACAAGTAAACCACTAAACAGATCAGATCACGGAAAGGAGAGATAGAGAGAATGAGGAGGGAAGGAAAGGCTGAAATTAATCAAATGACTACAAGCTCTACACTTCCCAAGCAATTAATATACTTAAGGCTAACGCAAGGAAAGTATAATGATTATAACAATCTACGTTCTATTTAATCTGCATATATTTGTTGGTTAGAGTGTGATCCATCAACTGGCAACACATGATGTCGGGGAATATTCTATAATAAGATATTTTATTATGCTTCAAATCTGATGTCGGTTGATTTTAACCCATCAACTGCATTGGATAGGGAAACATATTCTTGCCTTAGTATTTTTAATACAGACACAAATACCGAAAAAATAACTGATCATAGTAAAATGACTAATTGACAACTCCCTTCATTCATTCATCTTACTACCACCCACAAATGTGGCAGCCCGTCCCTCTGGCCAGGTGTACCAAGTGCCTGCCTGGCCTCTGCTCCTCAACACCGCTGTCCCAGGTTCATCTGTGGGCAACTGTACGTACATCTCAGTGCCTGTAGAATCCTCTCAGCCTGCAGGGAGCTCTTGTCACTTGCCTCTGCAGTGAAGAACAGAACGAGAGCAGGCCACTGTTCCAAAATCCGATTAACACACTGGGCCACAGATAGCCAACGTGTCTGATATGGTTTCAGGATTCGATGAGTATCCACATCTACAAACTTCTGGAACTCAGCATAACTTTTCTGACGGTTGGGGGACATCTGAAGTAATTGTAGACATCGTGTATTAGCTGATCAGCAGTCTTTGACAAAACCTTACTGGCGTGCTCTGCCACAAGATGGAAGGTGTGGCAGTAACACTTTAGAACAAATAGATTTGGTGCAGTCTCTTCCATTCTTGTGAGAAGAGAGTTCTTCATTCCTTGCATCAGATTCTCCCCATCTGATGCATAGTCTATGACTTTGTCCCAATGAAGATCATCTTTCTGCAGAGTATTTTCCAGGGATGTAAACAGTCCCCTTCCTCCACAGGAATGAGACGGTAAAATCGTGTGACTGGTTCATTGTTGGCGTTCAGAAAACGGACATTAACGCAGAAGACTTTGTTCATTGTAATGTCGGTCGCCTTATTACACAAAATTAAAAATCCACTCGATATTTTCCAGTCTTCAACATGTTTTTCATGGGCATCCTGCGACAAACATTCGGTAAGAAGGCATGTTCCTTTGGTGCGATTGCAGTTCTTTCCCTTGATGTCCATTTAATCATGCTGCCTATCCCTTTCGGGGTAGTGAAGCCTATTTAATGTGTGTACATATTTTATTAATGATGCCTTACCTATGCTAAACAAGGTGTAACATAGATTCTCCCTGCCTAGTACTTTGTATTATATAGTACTTTGAATTAGTGTACTTAGTTTTCTTTGCGAAGGGGTTGGTGAGGATCAATCATTCCATACTACTACTTAATGGTATACATACCTTTAGAATCTGGTGATGGTAGTGTTGGT
This sequence comes from Petrolisthes cinctipes, assembly GCA_033782935.1. Taxonomy (NCBI): domain Eukaryota; kingdom Metazoa; phylum Arthropoda; class Malacostraca; order Decapoda; family Porcellanidae; genus Petrolisthes; species Petrolisthes cinctipes. Next base: position 134,604 of record JAWQEG010001608.1, on the reverse strand, counting down.
ACCACGCCATCCTTGTACAGTACTGTAGAGGAGGGTAACACCACAGCTTCCCCACTTGAAGCAACATACACCAGACAATAACAAACACAAGAGGGCCAACCTCCTTACCTCCAATTTCTCACTGTCATCTCTAAACTCAAGAGAGAGAGTGAGAGAAAGTAGAAAGAGAGAGAGAGAAGAATTGGGTGGAGCTTAGACAAGAACTCCACCCCTTTCAAGAAGGTAATAATAATAATAATATCTGAATAGACTTGGCATCTTCCAATAGAGAATGTATATAAGCAGTGAAGTTGAACTAATATGTAGGATTTCCTAAACTGACTCCCAGGGCTATAACCTGTCTCCATAAGAGAGAGACACAGGCATATCAGACAAGGCATCAAATATAACTCCCTGTATAGAGATAAGTATGTATAAATAAATTAAGCCTAAAGAAACTTGTGCAGTCACTTTACCTAAGAACACCACAACGCCGAGCTCGCTACCTAATACCACAACAACCACAACAACAACAACAACTACTACGATTACAACTCCGGACTAAGGTACTGTATCAGATCCTGAACGAGTTAAAGCCTTAGAGGACTGGTACATTTTGATGGCAGCGGTGTTTTTGCAACAGAGCAAGTTGCAAGGTAAAGACTTCACAGGAGTACAGTGACTAACATAGTTCAAGGACAAGTTGAAGGAATCTGCTTGTAAATTCTCTCAAGTAATTTCTTCAGTGGGTAATCTTACGACCTCTAACGAGGGAGATAAACCACAAATTCTTCACCTACAAGAAACACCTGCTTCAACATAACTGCAACTGACCTACAGAGAACCTCATCTACTTCACAACAAACAATCATCACTTCATCACTACGGCGATCCTGTTACGTAAATTCTTTCGTAAGGACAACGCCATCACTCCATCACCTCCACGCTGACGCCTCCTTATACGTAAATTCTCTCGTAAAAGACAAGTCAACGTTCATCATCTTCACTCCAATTACGACTGTTAGTGTGTTAGTGTGCGAGCTAACTAATCATCGCTTCGTCACTTCACGGTCGTCGCCCCTTCACCACATCGTCGCCTCGTCAGGCAATGCCCCAACAAAACTTCCACTTGTCGTCATCGTCGTTGCAACTACAGTCAACTAAAGTAGGTACACATTACATGTTACATTACATTATTTTTCACTTGTCCACGAACATGTTAGAAAATAGGTTCCTCAATAACAGCCCAGACAACAGAAAACAAGTGCCAAATTAAAACAAAAGTAAAGATATAATCCCCCATTAATCCAAAGGTATCATAACTAACTTCGAATATCCCTGATAATGATTCACTAGCCTCCAAGCTAGATTCCTCTACCTCCCTAAGTTTCGTTTGTGGTTCCAACACATTCGAGTACATTCCTTTCTTTCTCCAAACCTTACCCCCATTAAAGCCTCTATTTGGTATACTATATTAACCTGTATTTTCTCCAACAATGGCTACTCCTCCACAATCTCCGACTGTCTCTGCTCTTCTAACAACTTCTTCTAACCCCACTAACTCTACTATGCAAGCAATGAGAATTTTACCCACCCACAATTATTCAAAGTACTATACGGGAGATAATCCACAGAATTTAACGTCATATGCTACATTCAGACAGTCACTTATTGATATTTTGGGGGTTGGTAAACTACATAATTCATTATCATGGGTTCAGAGAATAATTAAAACAAAGGCAGACAACATAACTACAAGTGAACCAGCAAAAGCACTTGCACTATCAGGGTCTCTAGCTTTAAATTCGAAGGAATCTCGTATCATACATCGTGAATTACAGATTACTCAATCCAAGGGTACGAAGATTTTTAATTTTGATGCCACACCTACTCAAGGGGAATCACAGGGAAAACATTGCAAACACTGTAACGAAAGTGATCATAAATACAGTCATTTACATGAGTCACAGTCGCATTCCTTAGATGAATGCATGATCCATAACAGAATGAAACGGGACTGGCACAATCGAAACATGATGCATGAAACGAGACCGCCACAATATTAAAACGTACCGAAAATATAACTGTAGGCCCTGTCGTCGCATTTACCAATAATATACTATAATTCCCTGTCCTAGTATCACATAGTAACACCCACTTAATGATAGACACAGGCGCCGCAGTTTCCTTGTTATCGGATAATTCCTTTAACAAATTGAGCAAATTAGGTCCCCAGCGGCATTTATAAACCAAGATTGAACAGGTGACATAGAATTGTCAACCATGACAGGCAATAAATTACAGGTATTAGGGACACTAACCCTTCCTGTACGGTTAGCCAAGGGAACTAACCATATTCATAATGAATTTTATATAATACGAAATTATAAACTAGGTTTATCATACCTTATTAAACAAACCATAATAATAAACCCTAAACATAAAATAATACATTTTAGGAATTAATGTATTCCAATACAGGATTGTCCAGGCCAAAATATATAAGTCCAGGTAATGTTACCCCTATACGTATTGAAAATGGAGGAAATAACCCCATTATCATAAAGGCCATTGCTGTATTATTATATTATATTAACTCCAAATTTCGTCCATAAATTGAAGGCAAAGCTTCCATCTCATGTACAGCCACATACTACCGTTCTATCCTTAATAGAACTAGTAAAATAATATATAACCAGGGATTAATTTACATAACTAATGTAAATAGTGAAAATGTCACTGATATTAATAAACCATTTACCAATATTCATGTAAAGAAAGGAACATATCTATGTGATCTGTACAGATGGAAGTTAGACCAATACCACAAGGAAATATTGTATCGGTTCTTACCGAAGGATAAATAGATAAAACTTAGAAATTTTGTCAGTGGACCGATTTTCCACTTTATCGTGATAATCTCATCACTATACTAGCCACATATTGAAATGCGATTGCCCTACCTGTAAATTATTAAAAAAAATATATATACCATTACTCTAACACCTCCTTAACCCATTTACTCGAGCATATAGACTACCGTACCGCATAGTACACAGAAAGTTGTAAACGAAATATTAAATGAAATGATGGATTAAGGCATTATTAAGAATTCTAACTCCCATTTTAACAGCCCAATGTTTTTGGTTTCAAAAAAACAAATAATGGTGAATTTAGGCCAGTCATTGATTGCAGAAAAAATAAATAATGCTACACTTAAAGATAAATATTCCCTCCCTCCTTTAAGATGTTTTGTCTAACATTGGTGAAACAACACCTATGATATTCTCCACATTAGACTTGGTCAGTGGAAACTGGCAAGTAACATTAGATGATAAAAGTCAACCCATTACGACATTTAATACTTCCCATGGTTATTATGAATACATTCGTAGACCATTTGGTTTATGTAATGCTTCATCCACATTTCAGCATATGATCAATTTTCGTATTGGTTTTATTAATAACGTAGTCATCGCTAATCTCAACGATTTGATTATTTTCATACTAAGTAACTATAGTGAGGTTATACAGAGATTACATTAGGTAGGCCTCAAACTTTAAATGTCTATATCTCATTTTCTTACCAGGAACTTATCATTTTTAGGTTATCCATTTAACCGCCCCTGTGCTCCATACACAATCTGTTAAAATACGAGCAATGAGAGTATTCACTATTCTAAATAAATGTTACTAACATAAAATCATTCTTGGTCTTATGTTCTTATATAGAATCTTTGTAAAGTATTTTCCCAAGTAACTAAACACCTAAATAATCCCCTCGAGAAAGATACAAATTTTGTATGGATGCCAGAAAAACAGCTAAGCTTTGAATTATTAAAGGTTAATTAATGTAAGCTTCAATTCTAACGTTCCCAAATATTCATTGTCTTTTATGAAGTGTACAGATGCTTCTTCAGTAGGCTACGGCGCTGTACTTATGTAAGAGATAGCTATGGGTCTATGTCAGGTATGTACTTATGCTTAAAGAATATTAAGTACGCAGATAACTCGTTACTCTGTAACAAAACATGAAACTTAAAGCAATATTATGGGCACTTCGTACTTTTAGAGAAATCATATTAGGCTATCCTTTACATGTTTTCGCAAATTATCAAACGATCCGTGGCTTACTATAACCTCAAACCCTAACGGAAAATTAGCCAGATAATGTCTAACAATTCAGGAATTTCTCCCGCATATTGATATTAACTATCTTTTAGGACGATTAAATAAAGTAGTAGATCCCTTAAACAGTCATCTTGTCCTTTTAGTTCCGAGGACACCCATGGACTTTGACCTTAATGCGGTTCGTAAAAAACATTAGCAAACAATTCTATGATGAATGTAATAAAATATTCATTAAAAACTGAGGATGAAAATAATGGCCCAGAACTACCCAGTCACTTAAATATATTTTCCCTTCATGATGATATTATTTATAGAAAACTTAGGAAACGTGACGTTAAAACCAAGCAAATAGTGATACAACAAATAATTATTCCCTCAGTATTAATTACCCTTATATCATAATACAGCAGCAAGGCATCCTGGGAGAGATAGGTACCTGACCACTCTACATACAATACACCATTAGCATAAACTAAGGGTAGATGATGAAACACATATATCGCTCAGTGCGAAGCAGGCAATGCAAATAAAGGCCATACATTTGGACCTGTTCCAGGACGAGAATCCCTAATCCTGGACGAATCATGGAACGTAGTAGGAATAGATCTACTTTCCTTACCAATTCCGAATCACGACGCAAATAAGGTATTTCCAATGGTTAACCATTTTCTAAATATTTGGTGGCGGCACCACTACGAAAAACAAGAAAAAACCGAAAAGGTAAGTGCACATATATATAAAAACCAACTTTATATGACCATATACATGTCTCGATATTATAAAAGGTATCTGATGTCTACGACATTAAGCAAACGTTTATATTACCATATCTCCCAGCATTTAATGGGTTAACAAAACGGCAGCACCGTAAAATACTAGAAGTACTTCGTGGCACAAGAAACAAGGAAAATCCCTCCACATGGGAAGACTGCATCGATATGACGGTCAATAAACACTACAAAATACGGAAATAAAGGGAAAAACTCCACATGAAATACTATATGGCGTATGGATACGTCTTTCATATGATATAAAATTGCCACACGGAATCCATGTTACAACGTGGACAACTATGCTGAACGACAGTGAGTTGCATTTCAACAATTTCATCATGATGTACAAAACGATCTACAGGCTTGCATGAATATAATGCGTGATCGCCAACATAACAAAACAAATTATGAGCTTGCATGAATATAATGCATGATAGCCAACATAACAAAACAAATTATGAGCTTGCATGAAAATAATGCGTGATTGCCAACATAACAAAACAAATTATGAGCTTGCATGGAAATATTGCGTAATCGCCGACATAATAAAGCAAATAACTCAATATGTTCACTCCAAGTGATAACGGGTACCCGATCGAATCTTCACACTTCTTTAGTAGGTAATAAACCTATAATAATGCATAATTTTACCAGGCGGTTGATATTGTTTATGTAAAGAGAATAAAGAAATTGGTAAAAGCGCGCAAAAAACCCAACATCCACAATGAAACCAATCAATATCTCTTGAACAGTAACAATTCCTCTTCCTAGTAATTTTATCCCTACTATTGATGATAATAAAATAAACAATTATAAACAAAAACTCCGATCGGTTTCCAATGATATATAATAATTTTTCTTACGGATGTGGCCCACATCAACCTATATAACGGTTTTCATGTCTATACTCGCGGCGGCTACAAGCTCCGACGAAGTGCATCAAGCAGATAAAGATGACGTCTACATTCCGAGAGCTCTCGTTTCCAATTTTATCAAACAGTTGAAAAGAAAAAGGAAATAATAAAATATTGGGGACGAACGATATTATCATTAATTTTTTATAAGGTATCTGACTTATTACATAAATTTTCTGCCATTGAGCAGTGGGTACAGATAAAGTATTTAATGATACACTAGTTTTGTTTGACAGGTATCACACAAATGAAGTTCCCAATTTAAATGTATTATATTCTAAGGTGTCCTTTCACCATTGGGCGCCCTAGGAAGGAATTCAGCGACTCAAATAATATTGCTCGCTTATTATACAAAATAAATAATGGCTTAGAACCATCATCACAGCCCAGAGCGTGATTGGGATATTTTAAGCGGAATTTCATCAACACTATTTGGTAAGGCTTAGATAGTAATATACAAGCATTATCCCATAAATAAAAAGGTTGCGGGACAAGCCGTTGCAAATCAAGATATGATAAAGTAACAGGTATATACTGTATTAGAGTGCAAATCATTGCACAGAAATTAAATACGATTTATATAACTTTACATGATCAACGAATGAAAAGAACTACATATATGGAATAATCATATCATATTTTAGGCTTCTATTTATTTCTGTGAATTAGCAGGAAATGAATTGCAGGTGAGGAACAGAGAGAAATGACAACCATTTATTTCTTAAGAGAGTATTTACTGCGACTAAGGTAAGATTAACTCACAATTATTACCACTCCAACAGCTACGAAATATAATGGTATAATCAATGATGAAATACCATCTTACTTATTATCTTCATCCACCTACTTGGTATATTATTATACATTAATGCGTAGTATATTACTACAAGATCATAATCCCATTATTATTCACATAAAAGATAAAATGTTTTTCCCAAGCTACGTACTTCACCAATTCCCTATGAAAATGGAAGTAATCCTTTCACATTCCAATTTCATCCAATAAGTATTATACTTAGTGATGATGTCATCAGTGACACACAACACTTCAAGTGCCATGTTGCATATCTTCATAGATGTTTGTCTTGCATATTTCTTTGCATTTAAGTTGCATATAAATCTCCTAAGGATGCAAAATCTCCACTTGCTTAGAATCAAAGTAATACTAATCAAGCCCTATATGCATGTACATTCATATCTATTACTAATCAATATCTCTTTTCATCATCAATTTTAATTTCCACTATCTATACTTACCGGCTGATACACAATTAACATTAATTTACCCTAATCACCCTACACATGGTATGGTTACAGGCTACTATAAAGAAACGGACTCATAGGAAATACGATCCAAGGGGATCGTTACCTTGCCTAATAAACATAAACGTGCTTGACAACATGACATAATCTTTTCCACCTTTAAACATATTTCATTTAAAGTCGACTTGTTTAACATCTCCTCATTATCAGTTGTTTCGGAAAAAGTGCAACTATTATGTTATTCAAGGAGAATAGGCTTCAATCATCCTTATTATATAATTTGATTCCTCCATATATTGATCAAAATAAAACTGAGTACCAATGTTTATTATCCACTGTCTTATCTTTCTGCCATGTACTATCATATTTATGTATTGTATAAGAACGAACTATCGAGGTATACTGAATTATGTTGTATTGAAAAGTATAGGACTGTTATGTCACAGTCTCAACATAGCAACACGCCCCCTTATTAATGTGTGAACCTTTAGCATAGGTTAGCTTATATACACACAATAACATGCACCTAGCTAAACACATTAATTTTAAGATGATTTTTATGTGACAATGTATTAATATTCATGTATTAATGATACTATCTATGTTCATTTATGTACAAGATGTGCCTATGTCTTAATGTCTATTTTTCGGTTACTATACATGTCTTCATTGTTAATATCTTCCTTATTATGAACCCTACCAACATTGTGAACTGGCCTTCTATTAAATAAAGCTTTAATGCCTGGGGGGCCAGGCAGGTAGCGGACTGAGCAAATGTACAGTACTGTAGAGGAGGGTAACACCACAGCTTCCCCACTTGAAGCAATATACACCAGACAATAACAAACACAAGAGGGCCAACCTCCTTACCTCCAATTTCTCACTGTCATCTCTAAACTCAAGAGAGAGAGTGAGAGAAAGTAGAAAGAGAGAGAGAGAAGAATTGGGTGGAGCTTAGACAAGAACTCCACCCCTTTCAAGAAGGTAATAATAATAATAATATCTGAATAGACTTGGCATCTTCCAATAGAGAATGTATATAAGCAGTGAAGTTGAACTAATATGTAGGATTTCCTAAACTGACTCCCAGGGCTATAACCTGTCTCCATAAGAGAGAGACACAGGCATATCAGACAAGGCATCAAATATAACTCCCTGTATAGAGATAAGTATGTATAAATAAATTAAGCCTAAGGAAACTTGTGCAGTCACTTTACCTAAGAACACCACAACGCCGAGCTCGCTACCTAATACCACAACAACCACAACAACAACAACAACTACTACGATTACAACTCCGGACTAAGGTACTGTATCAGATCCTGAACGAGTTAAAGCCTTAGAGGACTGGTACATCCTTGATTCTGACACAGTTACGAGGTACAGGTAACACAAGCAGCTCCTACTTCAAGTGGTTTACAAAATCGTCACTTGTAAAATGCAGGCTGCAAATCAAGGCATTGTTGACATTTATATTGTCTTGTCTTTTATAGAAGTGAGCACATCTTTTTCTAATTTCTTCATCCTTAGGAAAACGATGAAAAGTTATTTCACCCTTTTTCCTGATACTTGAGTTGCATCCTTATACAGGACAGTTGTTGGGCATAATTGCATTTATATAGGCCTTGACTTAAGTCTATCACCTGTGCTGGTCTAGGGCAAAGCCTTCTTCCCATCCAGGCCAGAGCAATGGGTGAGTCACGACCAAAGGACCGAACCCCCCCAAGGAGTATAATTGGCAACTCTACTTATATTCTATATGGCAAAAAAAAAAAAAAAAAAAAAAATCACTCTGATTCTCAGTATTGTCCTTACCTCTGATCGGCGTAGGTCCTTGTGAGTGTCAATCGCGTATCTCAAAACTCGTATTAATATAACAATTACTGGATAATTTGACTATTGCTGATACAAACAACAATTGAGTGTGATGCCATCTAGGTGTTGTGTGCCTCTATACAAGGGGAATTATGAGAATGGACCTAAAGTGTGTGTTATTTCATTCCCTATTGATGAAAATCTAATAGCCCAGTGGATGAGAGGAATAAGACGCCAGGATTTCTCATCTAATCAGTCCAGCAAAGTAAGTAAAAGTATTATTTATAATATCTCATTATTGCATTTCTAAGTTGAGTCAGCTTTGGATACTATGTAGAACATCAGGGCCCGTATTCATGAAATTTCTTAGATTTATCTTAAGTTTTACTCTTAACTTTGCCTGTTAACACTTAGCTTAGCAAAAATCTTAAGAGTATTTCACAAAGGACTTAAGTCTAATTCTTAGCCAAGTTAAGTGCAAATCTAAGACGAACTTTTCGTAGTATGAAACGCACAACAAAGCAAATTTTTCAATATGTAAACCTGCTATTTTAAAGTATAATATGAAACAATACTTGATGTATATATTAATATGTGCTAATTACATAATTATACATATTATGTTACCCTAGAGAGAGGCAAAGATTACATTTAATGCTGTATCTATTTTCCTCAAAATGAAAAATATGTGGCGTATGCTATCCCTTACCGACGTATAGTGTAAACAAACACAACGATAGCCGATCAGCTGAGAGGAAGCAGGAAGAGATATAACTGTGTGTATTGTACTCTATGGAGATTGGAGCAGCAAGTACAATGTTATCAACAAGAAAGAGGGGTGCCAACTGGAACACTGAAAAAGAGTTATATCTGACAACTCATTGAGGCCCATAACAAAATACTAAAAGGAAAATTTGGAGTTGGTATCACACACCAGTTGCGAGAAAACACGTGGAAGAAAATCACAACGAAAATGAATTCCACTTATCCAATGGAAGTCCCTCTGACCAAAGCTCAAATATATAAGAAGAGGATGAACCTGAAATCCAAGGCAAAGGATGAATTGATTCATAGGAAAAAGAACCACACTAAAACTGGTAAGACACATTTTTTGTATTGAGTACTAATAGTTATTCAAGAATTATAGCCTGTATACAAAATACTTAAAAGTGGAATTTACACCTCTCACCTTGAAAATTAATACACACGTGTTGAATGAGCGGTGAGTCACCTGTGCTACCTGTGGTCACTTGTGGCAGCCCACGGCAGGTTAACAGACAATGGCCATGGCCAGGTCATGTACTTTTACCAAGCCAAAATCAGTAAATGTGTTCCCAATTACAAGTTTATGGATATAATATTGATGTTATTTGTTAGTTATACTAATAGTAGTTCATAGTTTATTACAAAAATATTAATTATACTCAGGCAGCAGAAATAGGAACTAAAATAGTTCTCCCCGTCATATTTTCAGTGTTCCATGTTCTCTATGAACTGTTATTTGTTCAAAGTCGCTTAAAACTCATATGACAAACGTACAGTACCATATTAACACTTCCAAATGCATTTTGAATACTTTGTATACTGTAGCCTCTGTTCTAGTAAATCTTAGTTTTATAATAAAGATGCCGTTTGTAAATTAAAACATATATATATATATATATATATATATATATATATATATATATATATATATATATATATATATATATATATATATATATATATATTGCCCTGTCAATACATTTGTATAAATAAACATAAACATTTTAATAGATTTATGACCAACACATCAACACCTATATACAGGTGTGTGAACTACTGTACATTTCCATCCAGATGGCATTAAGAGGGAGACTTCATACTTTGATGAGAGGACGGGAAGAAAGCTTATGGTAAAATTAGGAAAACTAAGACTCCGTAAGGGAGCAGTTCCATCTAAGTTAGTTTGTGGTGAGGTCCAGGGGCACAATCTTCATCATTATATTATGGTTTGTCCGCACATAAGAGAATATCGGAACAGTGAACTAAATGATATATATGACGAAGCAAGACACTTAATAGGAAAGGTCCCAGAAATCTTAAAGAAATATGCTGGTTTTGCCTCAGCAAAGTAAGGAAAATTGAACTGACAGGTGTGGCAGAGGTCAGGTAGGGCCCTACATTACTGAGGACATGACAAATTATTGGATTAACATATATATATGAAAGACAGCCGGCTGTAACACACACACACACACACACACACACACGGATAATAATATTCAAATCTATTGTGAACATAGTATTTATATATATATATATTTGAAATGTACCAATAATTTTGTTTTTATTTTGTAACCATGTAAAACTATTTTTGTAATATTTTCTATACCATGATACTTATGAATTTATGTTTTTGTAAACTACTTGTATAAGTTTACGTTTGTAGAGGTGCATCAACTATTTGAACTGTATTATTATGTTCAATAAACGAGCCTCATCCAAAGGGGCAAAATTGTCAATTCTCTCTCTCTCTCTCTCTCTCTCTCTCTCTCTCTCTCTCTCTCTCTCTCTCTCTCTCTCTCTTATTATCATTATTATTATTATTATTATTATTATTATTATTATTATTAATGATCGAATGGAGGGACAGGGTAAATGTTCAGAGAGAGACGGGAAGAGAATTTATTAATTATTAAGGGAATGTTTCTTCCTTCATTCCTTCCTCTCTTTCCTTTTTCTTTCCCTCTCTTACCCGTCGCCACTTCATTAAGCCTCTCTCTCCTCTCTTATACTCGTATAACGCCTTTCATCTCTCTTCCCTCATTTTTGTTTCCTTTTCACTTCCTTTCCCTCATCTGTATCAATCTACCAATCATTTCTATCATCAGAGAAAAAAGAAGGAAGGAAGGGAAAGGTGGTGAAAAGGAGAGGATGAGGTGTAGAGAGTTTCAAGTAACGGCCCCTTGGGGAGTTGGAAGCGCTATGGCGTATAGTGGCTAGTGAACACTATTTGACAGATCTTGGTGAACACGTCACAAACATAAACACACACACGAAAACACAACTGTGTGCGGGTGGGTCATGCGGCATAGTTGAGTGCACATTCACACTCCCATGTTGAACCTGTAGCTGTCCAGTCTACTCTTAATCCCTTCAGCAATCAATGCGACCTGAGAGAGAGCCTGGGTGTGTGTTCATCTGCATGTCTGGTGAGACAGTAAACACCCACACATCCACCTCGTGGCCCCGCTCCTTCACCTGTTATAACTCTCTCTCTCTCTCTCTCTCTCTGTTGATTTGAGTAGTAAAAGATAGAACATGCTTCCTCTGCTTTGTCTCACCACTGTTGTCCACAAGGAGGTTAAAACTAATTAGGGAACATATGCGGTAAGAAAATAAATGGGTTAAAAATACACAATTTATATTATTATTAATTTATTTGCATGAAAAAAACATTTGTATTCACTCTCTCCCATTATTGTTTTCATTTAGTAGCTTGTCCAGTGACCTTCACACTCAATGACCTCATGTAGGCTGTTGGGCATTGAGGCTACAATATTGTGTATTATCCCTGGCTTCCTCCTCAAACTCTCCCACTCCGTCATGGTGTATTGGAGCAGCTGTCCGTGGGTTCTCTCTCGCTGTGGCTCCCATGATTTGACCATGTTGGCCCATACCGACTCAATTGGATTGAGGTCGCATGCCTTGCTGGGCCAGTCAAGGAGCTCAATTTGGTCTCGTTTCTCGTTGAACCAGCGTGTAACAATTCTGGCTGTGTGCACTGGACAGCGATCCTAGGAGAAAGAATAATAACATATTTACATTAATCACTTGTTTTCTTTCTTAAAGTGTGTTGATAGAAGTTAAAGGAATGCTAAATAAGGTTGGTATTGTTATGTTAATAGACTACTAAATATCATGGCCACATTTAATGAAACAAGAACTTTTTTGGAAAAATATAATGCGTAAATAAAATATTGTGATATAACTTTGTAATAAGTGTGGTTTGATTCATTATTGTAAGCATAATAATGAAACTTAAGATTTATGTCTTTGCTAATTTAAATGAATATAAAATATTAATATAAAAACACAATGCTTACCTGCATATAAATGATTCTCTCCGGATATGGGTGTATATGCCCTGACCGTTGGTAACATAACTTCTTCCAGGAGTTCCACATACTTGTCAGCAGTGAATCGGCCATCTATCTCTGCCAACTCACCCACGGAGTTAAGGTTGATTCACCCCTAAACGTTGGCAGTAACGTGGCCGCTTCTGGCTTCTTGATAAACATGCTGGGGGTCAAATCTAGTGTTGTTCAGCCTTCAGCAGTGAAGTTGGCCATGACTGGTTGAAGAAAACGTTTTTTCATCGGTGAGAGTCACCCGTCCCCAAAAATCCATATTTTGTTCAACATACTGTTGAGCAAACCTCAGTCTTCCTTCTATGTGCCGTTCCTCTAAGAATTCCTTCACTGCAGGAATCCTGTGGTGTACTCCAGCTTCGTGTAGTCTTCGCCTAATGGTTTTTGCCGAGATATCAACTTGCAACCGAGTCTTCACTTCCACAGCATTAGTGAACGGATGTTCAGTTAGTTTGAGGAGTAACTCTCTGAAATACTGATGTCATTTTCCTGTGTATGTGTATTGTACTTTGTTCCCACCAACTCGATGTCTCTGCCAAGAAGGCAGTTTTTTACACAGTGTTTCATTCTGAGTGGTGATGAGTGATCAGAACATCTTCCCATTTGCCTCACAGTGGCAAAGAAGTTTTCTATGAGATCCTGATTTATTTTATGGGTGCGTATATATGTCACATCATATTTTTCTCTCAGTATTTCATACAGTTCAGGTAGAGACCGGCAAGATGTTAACATCCCTTTCTGAACTGAAACATATGGTTTCTTCCACATACTCTCATAGACTTCGTTGTATCTGACATAGATTCTAGTAGTAAATTCTGTCGTGGTAGATCGAGTCCATATGAGTCTCTGGAGTGTATATCATAATCAACTTTTCTTCTGGAGTTGAAGAGGTCGAACCACATGTCTAATAATGAAATAAATTTGCTAGTGGCCTCCCAATCATAGATGTGAAGCGGCCCCTTTATACCAAAGAAGTCAACAGTCTTAGCTGTGGAAATAGAGAGCAGCGGAACAGCCAACCTCACATTAATTCTTTTCACATCTTTTACTACAATATGTTTGCGATACAATTTATGAGTAGTTTTGCAATCATATAATTAAACTTTTGTTGACTATTTCTCTAACACATTCACTGTTAACGTTGCCATGGCCATCTAAAACATACCCATATGCTAGAAAGTTGTTCCTAATCAATTTTATGAAGAGGAACATCTGCGAATACAAACACCTTCCTGTCAGTAGCTGCTGGACTGTCAAAATATGTTTTATCTGTACTGAACCCCAGAGTATTCCACAGTCTCATATTAGTGTGGCCTTGATCACTAACAATGGCAACTAATGGGTAGCCGCTGGCTACTACGGTAGACGGAAGAAATTGCATAGGAAATTCTGGCACATTTTTAGCTCTCGACCACTGCTTGGTATACATGTATCCACTGTAACACAGCTTAGGACCTCCCTTATTGCTTTCGATAAATTCCATGGCGAAAGTAAGTTGTGCAGGACGTAGCAGTGTCCCAAAGAGTCCACTAGAGTCCACTAATCTGATACCTCACAACTTGCACCAAGAAAACTTGCGAGGTGTTGCTTCATGATGACGAAATGTTCGAAAGAAGGGTTCGAATTGTTCGGATGAAGAGAGGGCTCGCTACCTAATACAACAACAACTACTACTACAACTCCAGAACAAGGTACTATATTAGATCCTGAACGAGTTAAAGCCTTAGAGGACTGGTACATGTTTGCTGTTTCCCCGTTAAAACGTATTTCATTTTTAGTTATTATATGCAATATTCTGTAAACTCTAACATTACATGTGTGGTATGTTTTAATGCTGTAAACGTTTCTTTCGTTATTTTCCCCTTAATTCCTTCCACTCTATCCCACTTCTCTAACCATATAATAAAATTACTTAAAAACATATTTTTTTTCATCAGTTGGGTTATTAGTTAATTAATTAACGGAGAAGCATACATGTTCTTTAGTCGAACTCCTTTAAATGGAGTTTTCACATTCATTATTGTCCACCACGTATACATTATATATATATATATATATATATATATATATATATATATATATATATATATATATATATATATATATATATATATATATATATATATATATATATATAATATATATATATATATATATATATATATATATATATATGTATATATGTATATATATATGTATATATATATGTATATATATATATATATATATATATATATATATATATATATATATATATATATATATATTTTGCAACAACATCAAAATAAGGCAAGACATGTTTTTCCCAAAGTGTCATAAGTGCTTGAATGACATATTCATTGAAAATTTGTAACACTAAATTTACATTTTGTCTCTACGTGTTTGTGGGATTTAAGGATTTAAGTATTAATTTGTATGAGTGTTTAAGAAGTGAACCTTCTTCCAAAGAATAGAGTTTATGCAGTGTAATTAATAGTTCTTTTAGTAGTTTAATAACATAATCAAATGACCATCGTTGCTGAAACTTGGGAATGTCATACATTAACATTCATCTTTTTGATCAAGCCAATTATTCCTAATACATTTTAACAAGTGCAGAAAATCATACATAAAAAATAAAGGGCGTGATGTTTCTGCTGGGTGTGGATACACTATTGACAGTTTTGGTGGATGTGTAAAAAATGACATTGCCTTTTTGTTGATGGCATTATTATCAGTTATTACACACATTAATTTAAATCCTATATCTTCTAAGCCAACAATAGCCCTTTTCATTATTTCAAACACAATTTCTGCCTTCATACATTTAAGCTGAGACAATGTGGACAACATCTTTATGTTTTGAGCACAGACGGTTCAGCATGAAAACAAAGTCACTTTTGGCAGCTTCACAGCAGTTAAAGGCTCAACCCACAATACTCCCACCTTTGTAATCGAAATCAGGCTTCAGGTGAAGTTCATCAACCATTAACGTAACCGTTTTGTCACCGTCTGATAATAATTTAAACTTACTTTGATATGTTGTGTGGGTGGGTGGTAAACTTTTATATACATTAAGAAATTGCTGTCATATTGCTCATTTTCAGGGTTCATTGATTTGGATAATGTAAGTCTTCTGATGCAAGAATACTGTGGAAGTATAAGGTTATTTATATTTCTTAATAACCTATAACCTTGTAGAGAACAATTATAAAGTAGAGAGTCAAATATCATGAACTCTGGCGAATATTGTAATTTATTTAATGTCATTAGATATAACTGTTTAATAATGAACTTTAAGGCATGAACATATTTGAAAGATTGGTCTTGAAGAACTGACAAGAGTGATAAAACCAGTTGGATTACAGCGAGAACACTAACTGGTTTCGCTACATATTCATTATGATCAAGTTTCCTCATATTTAAGATTTCTTCAAGGCAATGAGTGTCATTAATATATGTAGGGATTTTGTACTCTCTAATTTTATGTAACTGAATATCCTTACAAAATATACTCACAGCACACTTTTCATCGATTTCAAGAAACAAGAGCATATTATATCGGTGGAATCTTTTAAGGTGACAAATTATAAGTATTGTATTTCTTCCTCCTTCGTGACTCGCCAGTACTTATTGTCCAAAAAGTTCATTTTTTTTCTGAAGTTCTCTAATGCTATTAAATATTCTACTTTCCATATGTAATTTGACATCATGTACTCTTCGTTCAATGGCTTTTTTTATAGCCATTTCCTCGAGTCGTGCTTTCTTTTGAGTTCGGTGATTCTCTCGAGTGTGTTGACGAAAACAAATATAGGAGGGACAACCTTGGAGAATTGAAGGAACTGCTCCATCACGAATAAAGGACTTCTTGAGCTTGGCTGATAACGTGGGACCCGTTCTTTCATCATAGCAAATTGTTTCCATCCTATATCTTCTGGTCGAAAGTGACGTTAACATACCTGAGCAGCAAGTATGTTACCACTAATAAAACACTTCTTTTTAATCAGTCTAAAAGAATAAGAAAACAGGTTTTTTGCAATACTGAAATCGGCAGAAGTAATAAAAAACTATTTTACTTGCGAAAATCAGTCGACTATCGATTTAATATTACAGAGGTGGGATTTTCAAAACTTCGTAAGTAGGTGGAGCTACGATTATAACTATCTCGTAGCTGCCATATTTGATCGTGGCTTACGAATATCGTAAGTGGCTATCTCCAAAACTTCGTAACCTCCTTCGTAGCTCACGATGATAGCTTCGTAGCGAGCGTCGCTGCCCGTTCAGTTTGTTTTGTTCATCCCGCCACCCAGCTGACTGGCTCTCAGTCAATCAGAATGAAGGAAGTGACAGCAGAGGTGAATGCAGTACCACGGGTACAGAGACACAGAGAGGAAGTGAAGAAGAAGTTTGCGGACTTGAAGTCAGTTGTGGAGAACAAATTGAGTTACGTCAGACAGGAACAGCAAAAGACAGGTAAGGGAATTATAATACTGTGTTAACATTGAGTCAACAGTGGAGCTAAGGCATATTTTTATTATCACGCCAGTCACTTGTATGATATTGTATATAGATATGGTTAGGTTAGGTATGGCTAGTTTAGGTTAGTTTAAGATACAGTAGGTTAGGTTATGTACCGTAAATCAAGAACAGCATGATACAAAAAATGTACTGGCAGCTGGTTGTCATGAAATAAATCAAAGACACTGACTGGGAGGACAGACCACCACATCATATTCTTTTAACTTCTACTTTCACTGTTTTATTTCCTATACACATACAGTAGTTCATATAATAATCTCAAAATCTGTACAGTTTACTGCCGTTATCAAGTAACATGCAGAAATATGCCATATGTAGTGGAATCTGGCAAGTGCAATATAATAACCTAAACTTCAAACATTTTTATTGAAAGACAGACTAAGAAAATAAAATATATAAGCTTTATTTATATTATGGATTCGGCTGTTGGCATGGGCACACATGGGTTGAAGGATGGGGGGGAGTGTCCATTGCCTGATTTAGATACAGTACCATTTTAATACGATAACCAGGTATTGTAATTTATTCTGCTTGGTTCTGCTTTGTTATTGAATTATGTACCATTTTTCGTTATATTTCAGGTGGTGACACTAGTGACACAGAGACATTCACCCACATAGAAGAGGCTATGGCTCAAGTCATTAAAGAAGTGTAAGTGTCGGGTATTTCTGTGGACTCCCAAGACCCAGGCAGTATGTACAGTATATAACAGTAAAAAATGTCCTGCTGTTCATCTCGGCTAGTAATATGGAAATCTTCCCTCATTGGCACTATGTGAAGTAATTACATTGAGAGTTTATATATATAAAACATACATTTTGAGCAGCATTACCTCTCAATTCCATTCAAAGTTAAACAGTGCAAATAATAAGGCCTTAGTCCTAGGAACAAATATACAAGATGTTCTCATATATCCATACCTTCAGTAATTATGGAACAAGTACAGTCAGCAGCATAAATTCGCATCCATCTCATGTACTTAATATTGCTAATATGACCAGATAGTTGCATTCTGAACCATCACTATAGCCAAGACATAAGCAGGTGGAAATGAAGCGAACTTATGCTGTCGACTGTACATGTACAGTGATTACCCAATATACAAGAGTCAAGTACAAAGTGATTTATACATTTTGTGTATCATATAAATAACTCCTGTTAGCAGTTCATATAGTCGTAAAAATTGGAGCCATGTTAATCAAAACTAAATTTGTGATGCTTTGTTGGATTCCATATGTATCATATGAGTACTTTAACCAAGTAAAAATTGCAGTACTGCTGCTGTACTTATATGTATGACTAATTATATACTGCTTTCTTGAAGTATGACTTTACAATTTTAATTCATAACGATAATCCTTAATATTTCTCTAAAATTATATGAAAGTTGCTAATTTTCATAATTTCTCAGCTGCTGAAGAAGACTTGGATGAAGGTGATGTGGATGACCCAGGACTGCCATCAAGGGCCCCTTCACTTAGACCTGGGCCAAGTTGGCAGGACTTCGGGCCAGTTACAGTGGAAGACTGTGAGGTTTTGACTGGCGACAGCTTGCCGAAGCTGGTAGAACCTCCACCAAGTAAGGAACATTCATACCACAGCTCTGTAGCCTCAAGTCGCCCTTCCTCTAGGTCAGCTAGAGGTGTGACAGCTCATCTGGAAGCTACGCTACCTCCAGATATACTAGTTGTCCAGAAGACTATAAGGGATATTTTGATGGATCTTGCAGAAAATATAGCCACAATATCAGAAACTTTGGTGAACATTAAAAAGGCTATCGAGAAAAGGTGATTTGTTTTCAAGTGTGTTTTGTTGTGTGTGTGTGATTTATTTTTTTAATGATTAGTGTGGTTTAAGTTGTGTTATATTTTGTGACAGAGTTATTAGTGTGCAAGTATGTTTTTAGTTGTGTGGTTTGTGTGTAGATTTCAATCTAAATTATTGTTAACTAATGCTTATGTTTTTTAAGAAATTACATTATTTATTTTCATTATATATTTTGTCTTTCAAATATAGCTTTTAACATTCACATTTCATGTTAGATTTGTTATTCTTTCAGTAAAATCAACTTTTTTTTCATGCATTCTTATCTTTGGCTAATAATATTAATGAAGGTAAGAGTACGTGAATCATTATTACTGTCTTAGTTTCATTTACATATCAAGGTTCGAAGCTTAACTATAAGGATATACTTATGCCGTACTGTGGCTTTAATCTTGTATTTTAATAATTTCTCTGCCATATCTGTGATATGTCCAAGCAATGTGAAGAGTGCCAAACAAGTACTGTAGTCATTAAGGAATTGGTGTTTTTTTGTTTTCAGTCATTGTTGGAAAGTACATGAGTTCAAACAGCTTTCCAATATCATAAATTTGCAGGTTTTTACTCAGGTATATATAATGTAATGAACTGTGATAATGCAGGAAACTAATAGTACAAATAGCTAGGGAGGTATCATGGATTTCTATTAACTTTACAGGTGTCATATGTAAATAAAATGTGTTTTTTTATATATAGTCTTTATATCTAAAACACTAAGAAAAACCAATACCAGTCACATATTTGTTATATGCTGTGCTCAAAATAAAGTGGTGCTAATATTGCCTCCGCTGAGAATTGTATGTGTTCTCAAAACTGTCATGAACAAGGTTTATACCATGGAATCTCTGTTCTGTGACATACTTCAGAGGAATTGATAGCATCTAAATCACTTGTAGCACTACATTCCTTTAACCAAGGTAAACCCTGCAGGACTTCTGTTAAAACAGCAAGCAGACGCAATGCAGGGTGTCCGTAAACTCCTTGAGTGGTTCTTGTTTTTACATACTGTTACGGATGCGCTAGAGGGCCACACACCAAGATAATCTGCTGTTACTCCAACAGACTACAACAGGGAAACAGAGTCCCTTTTGATTAACCTTACTTACGGAAAATCAACAATACCCTCTAACAACCGAACATATCCAGAGTTCTATATAAATGGGAAAGTTAAACACACTGGTTTAAAACTTAACAATAAAATATTTAATGAAAATGAATCAACTACGTGACAAGAAATGATTATACAACAGAATTCGACAGAATACCCAACAAACAATGAAGAAATGAAGAAATGAATATCACAAGTTAATACTACTCTACGATGACTTACTTTAATACGTTAAGACAATGAACAATTACTTTAACTACGACAAGATCAATATCACACATGAAGTTCACTCTTATCACAAGAATTAATAAATATAATCAACACTCGTGGGACGTAGCTAGGAAAACAATGGACACCGTCACTAGCCCAATGAGTCAATCACACGCACGTAATACATACGGCAATAATAATAATAAACACAATACACTGTTATGCTTGAATGAATATAGAACAAAATAATGAAAGTGTGAATGTATGGGAAGAATAATATATATATACAAAATACCTCTAGCGAACTAGGAACCAAACCGGCTTCCTCTTCTCTCAGCTCAGTGCATGTTTCACCTTTGAGATTCCAACTAATGTCTGCCCTAAATTTTTTTTTTTTTTTTTTTTTTTTTCCTATCGACCATGGTGTTGGTCATTAAGGCCTTTTATTTTATTTTTTTTATTTTTTATTTATTTATTTGTTTTTTTATTTTATTTATTTATTATTCTTTTAATTTTAACTTTTTGCATATTATTTCTATGCATTATTATTACTATTATTATTATTATTATTATTATTATTATTATTATTATTACTATTACACTTAAACTTAAAATTAAACTTAAATACTAATTGTTTTTGTTTTGGTTTTTGTAACCGTTACAAATAAAAATGTACCTTACTTTAACATCCTAGCTAATAAACTAATCTATGTACCTACTCAACCAATAGCTAACTAGACTAATACCTATTCCAGCCAATCGCTAAACCTAGACAGACAAATCGCTAAACCTATTTTAGACAATCGCTAAACCTAGCTAATACATCATAATTATACATTATATACAACACAACACATATAACATTCATAATTGCAAAAAATACATACAAAATGGTAACAACAATAATAATATAAAGTCACATCACTCTCATCAGTTCGGTCTCCCTCAAGAAAGTCATCAATTTATCAGTCACACCACCATCCCCATCACCTAAGAGAGCTGAGAGTGTGAAGGGGACTTTTACTGCATCACAGTAACTTATGAGGGAAACACGTTCCCCCACAAATCGCCGACAATGCAGGATGATATGACTGATAGATAACACCTCATTGCAGATGTTACAATGCGGTGGAAAACGTTTGTCTATATAAGGATCTAGGTGTGTTATCCTTGTGCAATTTGTTCTTAGTCTTGCCAAAATCCTTTCTTCCAGTCTGTTGGGCCGGTTGGCAGTGGCCCAATTACCCAGTTGAGGCTTGATGGTAGAGATGTTTAGTCTGGTCCACTGACCTTGCCACAGAAGATTAATTGATTTCTTTCCGAGGGATAGACACGACTGTAAATCACGAGGGACGTCCCAAGTAACCTCGAGCTCTACAGCCGATTTTGCAAGTAAGTCTGCCCGTTCATTGCCATAAATACGACAATGCCCGGGCACCCAGATCAGAGTGAAGGACTTGTTGCATAAGTGCAACTTATTAATGATGCGACCCTGGATTTCATTAGAAATAGTTTGACATGAATTAATTGCCTGAAGGGCTGACTTGGAGTCTGAAAAAATGACTATTGAATTATGAAGAGAATTCAGTGCATAGTCTATGGCTTTGTCTATAGCAAAAAGTTCAGCTGTAAACACAGATGTATGTATCGGCAATCTGTACCTAAGTTCACATTCACTCGACCATACACTCGCACCCACACTTTCATCTGACTTGGAGCCGTCAGTGTACACGTGATGAGACCCCAGGTGACTGCGAATGATACCACCAAACAGGTGGTGTATCTCCAACTCCGGCGCCTTTTCTTTCGATGATGGTAACCACGATGTGTTGACGCCGAAGTTGGGTGTCTCCCACGGTGGTATCTTGGTGGTGATGAACTTGTCGCAGTCCCCGAGGTCTATTTGTAGTTGTTGTTCTAGTTGGTGGAGGCGCACAGCCAGTGGCCTCCGTCTTCCGTGGTGAAGGTAGTGATGTTGTTGAAGGGAGGCACTGGCCACGTTACCGATCTCCGACTTCCGGATCGTAGACATAGCGGTGTTGAGTGCGAGTTGATCCCGTCGAAGTCGGAGAGGAGTTATGTTCGCCTCCACCTCCATCCTAGCTACACGTGTACACTTCAGAGCTCCCAAACACACACGTAAACATTTATTCTGGTAAACATCCAATCTTCCTAATGTTGTATCTGATGCCGATCCATACACCTGTGAGCCATAGTCTAGCTTTGTACGAATAAGGGTCTTATACACCATTAATAAAGATTTCCTGTCGGCTCCCCATGTGGTACCTGATAGGTACTTAAGGACATTTAAAGGTTTTTCACAACGAACAAGCAAATTATTAACATGATGTGTAAAATTTAATCTTTGGTCAAAATGAATTCCTAAAAATTTAACAGAATTATGAAATGGTACCGGTTGGCCATCTAACTTTACGTTAATTTGAGGTACTCTACGTTTACTAAAAATTACTCCGGTACACTTAGGAACGGAAAACTTAAAGCCCCACTGTAAGGCCCATTGGTGGACAGAGTCAAGCGCTGATTGAATCCGTCCTACTGAAAACTGTGCATTACGTGACGAGTGCCACATTGCACAATCATCAGCATACAACGAGTATTTAAGATTCCTGGGAACTAGAGCTGATGACAGAATATCATTGATCATGATGTTAAAAAGTGTAGGACTAAGCACGCTTCCCTGTGGCACCCCGTTCTCTTGGACAAAAATGTCCGATGTTACATTACAGGGAAGGGTGACAGAAAAGGTTCTGTCACGCAAAAAATTGTTGATGAAAATGGGCAAATTACCTCTTAAACCATAACCGTGAAGCTTCATCAGAATACCGTGTCGCCATGTCATGTCATAGGCTTTATGGATGTCCAAGAACACCCCTACCATGAATTCTTTATTGGCAAATGCCTTTGAAATGCAATGTTCCAGGTTCATCAAATGATCAACTGTGCTCCGGTGTCTCCGGAAGCCACATTGTCGATCACTCAATAAACCCTTCGCTTCTAAAACAAAAAGTAGCCTATTATTTATCATTCTTTCCATGACTTTACAGAGGCAAGAAGTCAACGCAATAGGTCGAAATGAACTGGGATTCACAAGACGACCAGACTGTTTAGGTATCGGTATGATCCACGCAAAGTGCCATGAGTTTGGGAAGGTGTTAGACACCCAAATCCCATTATACACTGCTAGCAACTTGACCAGGTTATCCTGGCCAAGATGCCGGATCATACCGTACGTGATGGTGTCAGGTCCAGGACTGGTGTCTTTACAGGATCTTAGGGCAAGGAGAAGTTCGTCTATCGTAAACTCCCGGTTGTATGGGTAGTCTACGTCTTCTGTGGCAAAGTCTATCTCTTGTAGTTCAGCCATACGTTTGTGATGGAGAAAACGTTGGTCGTAATTGGCTGAACTACTTACTTTTGAGAAACTCCTGGCAAGTACGTTTGCTACGTCCACGGGATCGTCGTAGATGTTATTATCCACTTGAAGAGTGGTGATGGGAGTATACGGGCGTTTGTTATTTAATATCTTTATAGTGGACCAGACTTTAGTTAGTGGTGTAAAACGATTTACCGTGGACACAAACGACCGCCAAGAGTCCCTTTTAGCTCTATTAATTACTCTCCTTGCCTCAGCCCTCGCCCGTTTGTAAGCTATAAAGTTGTTCTGAGTGGGCTGTTTGTCAAAAATCCTGTATCTCCTATTACGTTTCCTTAATGCCTCTCGGCAATCCGTTGACCACCAATGTGCTTCACGCTTATTTCGAATTATAGAGGTTTTGGGAATAGCAACCTCGGCTGCGTGTAAAATGTTTTGTGTTACATTTCGCATCTTTTCATCTATGGTCTCCCCAGATATATCTAGGTCGACGATCCTCCCGAAAGACCCCCAATCTGCTCTCTTAAAATTGAACTTTGGCACCAAAGGGGCCGAAACTGTATGACTTGAATAAGAGAGACAGATGGGAAAGTGGTCACTACCAAGGGAGTCGGACTCAGGATGCCAAGAAAAATCCTGGTGTATATCCGGGGAGGCCAGAGACAAATCGATAGACGAAAAGTTGCCAGAACGATCGTCAACCCTGGTGGCTTGGCCATCGTTCAGGATGCAGAGGTTGGATTGTAATATAATGTCTGCCATCTGCCCTCCGCGAGCATCAGTTCTTAAGCTTCCCCACTGACAGTGATGGGCATTAAAGTCGCCCAGTATTAATTTTTTACCTGTTAGTTGACTGAATAGATTATGAAATAAATCACTGTCAATGGGGCCGCGTGGCGGACAGTAAAGAGAGCAGATGGATATGTAGGTGTTGTGTAATTTCACTCTGCAAGCAACGGCTTCCAGAGTAGTGTTTAATGTTATTTGTGTTTGTGGATATGATTTGTGTGTGTATATTGCTACTCCGTGTCCATCGTTTCTCCTGTATGCGTTGTAATGTTTAAATTGTGTTGGGTCAGAGTGATTCTCCAACCCTGTCTCCTGTAAACAGACGACGTCTGGCCTGTGTGTATGTAATAATATTGATATGTTGTTCAATTTATTCCCAAGACTTCTACAATTCCAATGTAGTACATTGAACATGGCGATTTAAGAGTTACGGGGTCGGCCTGAGCGCTTAGTCTTCTTGTGCCGCCCGCCGCGTGGCGAGTAGCTACCGGGGGACCTTTCCCGGTTCTTGCGTCCGGAGACATCCATTGCTTCCTCATCAATGGTGAGTCTCCCAGACTCCACCGAGGAAGAGCTATCCCTTCTCTCCCCCGATGAAGTGGGAGTAGGGTGTGTGCGAGGAAGTGACTTGTTTGGTTTTAGGGTGGTGTAGTTA
Organism: Petrolisthes cinctipes; assembly: GCA_033782935.1. Lineage (NCBI taxonomy): Eukaryota > Metazoa > Arthropoda > Malacostraca > Decapoda > Porcellanidae > Petrolisthes > Petrolisthes cinctipes. The sequence continues at coordinate 109,101 of JAWQEG010001608.1, read as the reverse complement.
ATTTTGTCATACTTGTCTGACTTCTTCTTTTGTTTCTCTGACTGCAAAGCAGCTGCAGCCTGAGAATAGGAGTTAGTAGATTTGGTAATAGTCTTAGAGGGGGTAATAATAGCAGGTGTAGAAGTAGATTGTTCAGCCTGTTCGCTCGGCTCTGACTCAGTCTGAGTACTGATAGTACACATCACGGGTCGAGATATCACCGCCGATGCATACGAGACATTGGGTGATGGGGTCGCTTGCGATCCCATCACCGCCTTCCTCGCATCATGATAGGAGATACCTCGCACTGCCTTCACTGAGCAGACCTCCTTCTCCAGCTTCCACTTGGGACAATCCCTCGAGGAAGTGGAGTGAGTACCCTTACAATGAAAGCAGGAGAGCTCCACTGATGTGCACTTTTCCTCAGCATGGCCAGGCGTCGCGCACCTGCCACACACTGGAGAAGAAGCCTTACAAGTTCGATTTCCATGTCCATAAATCTGACAGTTCAAGCATCTAAGAGGGTTGGGGATAAAGGGTCTTACTTTAACGATTTCATAACCTATTTTGACAGTTTCAGGAAGTGAAACTTTGCCAAAAGTCAAAATTAGGGTTGCAGTCTTCTTCCTTATACCATCCTCTAAACGTGTAATGAATCTAGCGTCAATGATATCTTGATTCTTCATTTCCTCAATTATTTCCGTTTCTTCCATCATCATTAAATCCCTACAGGTGATTACTCCCCTGCAGGAATTCATGGCTTGAGGAATCTTGGCTTCTACTTCATAATTGTGGATCTGACGTAATTTTAGCAAAGTGGCTACTTGTTTTGAATTAAATGTTTTGACTAAGAGGTCTCCAGATGCAAGTTTTTTTACTGATTCAACCACACCAGCCCAGCCATCAATTACCTTTTGAACAATGAAAGGATTGAGGCCGGCTAGTGGGGCCGAACCAGTGGCATGTAACATGACAAACGAAGCATTCTTCACGTCTATGTCAAGGGGTGTTCGAGTCTCGTATCGTCCGTCGTTTCGTGGTGGTGGTCGGTCATGGCCGCCTCCTCCGCTATACGGAGGAGGGGTTGGGAGGGAAGGCAACATAGTAACCACTTCCCCCAAGGATGGGGGGAAGTGGGAAGAGGAAAAGAAAACACCAGAAAAGGATTTATACCAGTCCTAATTAACTAATGATTGAGATCAACCTCTCAACCCACACTAAGGTGGTCCGTCTGTGTTAAACCACACCCAGAGCTATCAGTGGGGGAGTCCACCATAGGCAGGAGGCAAAGTTGATCTCAATATAAAGATATAGACACCTACTATATCGTCTACCAGCTATGGAGGGAATGACTACTAGCTAAGCCTAGTCGTCACCAGAAGGGTGAAAAAAAAGAAACTACTGCCGGTGCGGCAGGCCCTGGCAGCTAGAGGAGAGAGCATAAAAGCATACGACCTCTCTCTCCACGACCCAGTCTCAAAGTCTCTGCCCTAAATTTTTTTTTTTTTTTTTTTTTTTTTTTTTTTTTTTTTTTCCTGGCCTCTCGACCATGGTGTTGGTCATTAAGGCCTTTAATTTTATTTTATTTTTTTATATATTTTTAAATTTTATTTATTTATTAATATTTTAATTTTAACTTTTTGCATATTATTTTTATGCATAGATTATTATTATTTTTATTATTATTATTGTTATTATTATTATCATTATTATTATTATTATTATTATTATTACATTTTAACTTGAAACTAAACTTATATACAAATTTTTGTTTTGTACCATCATACAAATAACATATTTCTTAATTTAACATCCTAGCTAATAAACTAATCTATGTACCTACTCAACCAATAGCTAACTAGACTAATACCTATTCCAGCCAATCGCTAAACCTAGACAGACAAATCGCTAAACCTATATTAGACAATCGCTAAACCTAGCTAATACATCATAATATACAATATATACAACACATAATTTATAGCATTCATAATTGGCAAAAATACATACAAAATGGTAACAATAGAAATAAAAAGTCACATCACTCTGATCAGTTCGGTCTCCCTCAAGAAAGTCATCAATTTATCAGTCACACCACCATCCCCATCACCTAAGAGAGCTGAGAGTGTGAAGGGGACTTTTACTGCATCACAGTAACTTATGAGGGAAGCACGTTCCCCCACAAATCGCCGACAATGCAGGATAATATGACTGATAGATAACACCGCATTGCAGGTGTTACAATGCGGTGGAAAATGTTTGTCTATATAAGGATCTAGGTGCGTTATCCTTGTGCAATTTGTTCTTAGTCTTGCCAAAATCCTTTCTTCCAGTCTGTTGGGCCGGTTGGCAGTGGCCCAATTACCCAGTTGAGGCTTGATGGTAGAGATGTTAAGTCTGGTCCACTGACCTTGCAACAGAAGATTAATTGATTTCTTTCCGAGGGATAGACACGACTGTAGATCACGAGGGACGTCCCAAGTAACCTCGAGCTCTACAGCCGATTTTGCAAGTAAGTCTGCCCGTTCATTGCCATAAATACGACAATGCCCGGGCACCCAGATCAGAGTGAAGGACTTGTTGCATAAGTGCAACTTATTAATGATGCGACCCTGGATTTCATTAGAAATAGTTTGACATGAGTTAATTGCCTGAAGGGCTGACTTGGAGTCTGAAAAAATGACTATTGAATTATGAAGAGAATTTAGTGCATAGTCTATGGCTTTGTTAATTGCAAAAAGTTCTGCTGTAAACACAGATGTATGTATCGGCAATCTGTACCTAAGTTCACATTCACTCGACCATACACTCGCACCCACACTTTCATCTGACTTGGAGCCGTCAGTGTACACGTGATGAGACCCCAGGTGACTGCGGATGATACCACCAAACAGGTGGTGTATCTCCAACTCCGGCGCCTTTTCTTTCGATGATGGTAACCACGATGTGTTGACGCCGAAGTTGGGTGTCTCCCACGGTGGTATCTTGCTGATGGTAAACTTGTCGCAGTCCCCGAGGTCTATTTGTAGTTGTTGTTGTAGCTGGTGGAGGCGCACAGCCAGTGGCCTCCGTCTTCCATGGTGAAGGTTGTGATGTTGTTGGAGGGAGGCACTGGCTACGTTGCCGATCTCCGACTTCCGGATCGTTGACATTGCGGTGTTGATGGCGAGTTGATCCCGTCGAAGTCGGAGAGGAGTTATGTTCGCCTCCACCTCCATCCTAGCTACACGTGTACACTTCAGAGCTCCCAAACACACACGTAAACATTTATTCTGGTAAACATCCAATCTTCCTAGCGTTGTATCTGATGCCGACCCATACACCTGTGAGCCATAGTCTAGCTTTGTACGAATAAGGGTCTTATACACCATTAATAAAGATTTCCTGTCGGCTCCCCATGTGGTACCTGATAGGTACTTAAGGACATTTAAAGGTTTTTCACAACGAACAAGCAAATTATTAACATGATGTGTAAAATTTAATCTTTGGTCAAAATGAATTCCTAAAAATTTAACAGAATTATGAAATGGTACCGGTTGGCCATCTAACGTTACGTTAATTTGAGGTACTCTACGTTTACTAAAAATTACTCCGGTACACTTAGGAACGGAAAACTTAAAGCCCCACTGTAAGGCCCATTGGTGGACAGAATCAAGCGCTGCTTGAATCCGTCCTACTGAAAACTGTGCATTATGCCCTAAAAGACGCTCCTCCCCCCTTATATACACTGGGTTACCCAACTCCTGGGTTGGGGTAGGATATAGGAGAGGGAAGGGGGGTGGAAGGCTCGTGGCGAATTTTCCTCGAGGCGACACAAAGTCTGGGAAACGCACGCACGAACAAACACACGAGTATCGTGGGAAATTATTAGGCTAGTCCATTTGTACAAAGTAACTGCAAATACTGGGATACATAACAATACATGTAATCAGTTATATAACAAATCCCATAAAGGATGAAATTAGGGATTGCTCATAACCAGGAACACAATAAATTGAGGTATACTGTCTCATGCATATAATGAATTAATGTATTGTTTTACTATAACTATACGAACACCCTGTGCAACAACAAGAACATAACTCCCATTACCAACTTGGTCCCTTTCCATATTAGGAGAAATATTCTTGAATGATCTGCCTCCGCCTTGCCTGTTCTGCTGCCAGTCTGGCACCTGCTGCTGCTGGAGCTGGATCAGGGTCATCGGGATCATCAGGGTCTTCTGGGTCGTCCAGTAGTGGAATGTTCCTCCTCCTGCAGTAATTATGCAGCAAGAAAGTTGCAGCAGCCATCTTCTCACATTTGAGTGGAATATAACAAAGTGTCCCACCTTTTTGATGGACACACTTAAATCATGCCTTCCAAATCCCAATGGTCTGCTCCACCACAACACGTGTCTTCTTCAGACTACAGTAGTGTTGTACCTTCCTTCTGCTGCATTGGTTGGCTGTCCCACTGGTACCATCAGGTTTGGTTCCAGAGGATAACCACTATCACCTAGAAAAAGGAAACCCTTCATCAACCCAATACATGAACAATGGAAATTCTTATAGTTTTGACTAAATATCAAGCTTCTTTAGATGTCTCACTTCATATGATAAACCCCTAGAGTAGTGAACTTAGCATAAACTGCAGGACCTGGTTATCCAGGTACAGTACATCATCCTTATTGGTTTCATTCTTTTAATTTCTTCCTCTGTCCCTCCATTTTACCCACCGTTATTCCCTTCGTGCTCACTCTCCCTCCTTTCTAACATCTTTGCCTTCACCCTACAGGGCTTACCAAGCCTGTTTTAATATTTAGGTGATTAAAAATGGAACATAGTGTGTAATTTACTACATACCGAGAAGAACTGAATTTCCGAACTCTCCCTGCTGGAATCGTCGATAGTGGTTGGAGTTGTGCCACACATACGAATCATGTATACTGCCTGCGAAAGGTGTGCGGAAATCCAAGACGACGTAATCTGCATCACAAACCACCTTGACATTCAAGGAATGAAATTTGTACCTATTCACGTTCATGGTGTGAAGGGGCAGCAATGGGAACATGTGTGCCATCCATTAAGCCATCACATGTGGCAAGTTCGCAAACCGGTAGAATTTTATCTTGGTTGCTGTGGTTTCTTCCATTCCTGCTGAAAAGTATTTATTTTAGAAAAATACAAGTTTTATGTAATATAAAAATAGGTGAAAATTATGCATTAAATTATACTGTTCAATAAAATTAATTGAATTGGTAAGAAAGGTTCATGTACGGTACATGTTATAAAGACTTTTACAACATGATAACATTTGCAATAGTTAATTCTGAGACATATTTTTGTCTTTAGATTCGGAAATATGGTCAACCTTTTACACATCTCCAGTATATATCAGTAGGTATATAATTCCAGTTATTTAAATGTTACCAGCTCACACATCACATTAATGTGCTTCTAATATTTTCATTAAAGTCAATAAATCATAAAGAAAGTTTATCAACCTTAAGAATATCCACTTCATGCAAAGGACTATGCATTAAAGACTCATACTACATGGATTAAGTTAGGTCTAACTATGCAATGAAGAATTAAGAATTTCAGCTTTGTTTGCAGGTAACTGGAAGCCACTTTCCTACAATTAGTAACTTACCATTATATCCTATTATTCTTAAACACTCCAAAAGTAATGATACACACAAAAATTATTTGTAACTTTCCATTTCACAGTGCATCAGTTTAAATTGACAGACAAATGTCAAGTTAGTGGAAACAGAATTTAAAGAACTTCTTTAATTGTTTACCTCTGGGCATGTTTATTTCTCTAAGAGAGATTCTGTAGAGTATATCCGTGACTTAATTAATGACCCCACTCACACAGCTTTGCACAACACCACAGTTGTCACCCAATAAGTTCTGGAAGGTGCCACTTGCATAAAACCTGAAGGCCATCAACACCTGCAAATGGCTTGGCAGAGCATGGGACCTCCTTGTTGCTCTTCCCACACGTGGTTCCAGTCTTTCACACCAATGCAATAACTCATGCCTGGGGAACCTGTTATATCTTAATAAATGTTCATCACTATAAGCAAACGGGTCCATCCTGTCTCTGGAGTTTCTCTCACGTCTCATTGCTCTACGTACTGCTAGGTCATGCTGTAATATCACTTGAAGCTCCATTCTCCTCAGCTACTGTTTCTCCTCCTCTTGTTTATGTTTACCGCCAAGTGACAACAACAACTAGTAGATGTCGCGGCTGTCGCCTGTGTCAGCCGCGACAAGTGTAAATAAACTCAAATCTCACTATTTACGGGTCGTTTCTCGACTACGCGACCCTGCTATCAGCCTTACGAGAGCCTTTCAGTTTTCGTAGAGTTACCAACAAATATGGTGCATAAAGGCGGACCTAAACTCTCTTACGAAGCTTTGAAGATACGTTCTAAGAGGTTACGAACACCTTACGATGATCTTAGGTGCTATGAAGTTCGTAACTGCGGTTAAGAAGTTTTGAAGATTCGGCCCCAGTATCGTAATATTATCATATGCAGAAGCTTCCATCAACATGTAAAAATTTTGTATATAGGGTACTAAGCATCTCCAATAAAAAAAAATTAAGTAAAATAAGGAACAAATTATAAACATCTTTAGATTTTGCTGAACTTTAAAAAGGAAAGGGAGAACGGAAATAGCTTAACTTTCGTTTTAAACTATTATAATATTTCGATTTGCAAACCTGTTTCATCTACATTAATTAATTATATATAAGATTATAATACCAGGTACCAAGTGCAGGCCAATACCTAGTACTCATATTTTCATGAGATATAAAGAATAAAATCAAAACAAACACATAAATTAAAAGAACATATTAATTTGCATCAGCGCTCACAATCCTATCACACTCCAACGTCTCCTTCGTAACATTGGTGATGCCGCCACATCCTGTTCACTCATCGTTAACACTGCCAAAACTAAGCTTCTTGCTCGCTCTCCGTCCACCAGACTTGCATGTAAGACCCTAACCCTACTTGGCAACAACCTCGATGTTGTCCAGGATTACACTTACCTCGGCATTCCCATTTCCTCACCCAGTTACCCCTCCGCATATATTTCCCAACTCCGTGATAGGTTGCGAGCTAGACTTCACTCCCTCAGCTCCATCACATCAGGCCTAAGAGGCGTCACTATTCCCATTGCTCTGTCATTTTATATAATGTACGTTCTCTTCTTGATTACCATGCACTCCATTTGTCTCTCTTCCCTCCTACCTTGCTCAAACCTCTAGAAACACTTCAAAATGAAGCTATGCGTATCATCTTACACTGCCCTAGATCAACTCGAATAGTCGGCATGCTTACTGAACTTACCCTTTCTCCTATTTTTAACAGAATACATATGTTAGGTGTCTGTTTTGGCACGCAATGTCTGCCATCTTCCCCCTCTCCCACTGACAAATTTACCCCACTTTTGGTTAAGGTCATCTCTGACTACACTAAACTGGAACAGGTCCAGCAGAACAACACCCCTGGCCGAGCATCTTGGCTTAACAGAATCCGTTCAACACTTGCCAGTTCTACATTTAACTGGTAGGGATCCTAGTGATATCCGTCATGACCTACTCACACCACTTCACACCTACTTGCTCCCTCCAGTTTGGACTAGAGTCGCCCCAACTATGACATACACACCTCAGTGTAAACACAAGGACCGTCCACCACTCCTTACACAATTTTCCATACTAGAAACACTCTCGGATGTTTCCAAGCAATTTCCTGCCCCTCCAATTAATGTTTACACCGATGGTTCCCTACTGGCGACTGGTAAAGCAGGGGCTGCCTGCATTGCATTCAACTCTGGTTCTCCCACCTTCTCAACGTCTCATCGCCTCCCTGACTGGAGTAGCAGTACCCAGTGTGAACTGTCTGCCATAAATTCAGCTCTTATCTACCTCACCATTGAAGGAATATCTGGTCTCATTATCAGCGATTCACAGGCAGCCTTGGCCCTTATTCGTAGTCCTCCACCCCACCTCACCTCCTCTCATCTCCTCCCTACAACACCAACTCCATCTTGCCACCACCCTTGGTTTTTGTGTCTCTTTCATCTGGATCCCTGCTCATGTAGGTCATGACCCACACCACCAGGTAGATAAACTTGCCAAAACTGCATGCAACCTGTCCCAGCCTACTGTACATATCCCAATCTCAAAAAGTTTAGTTAGACGAATTATGCGTGATGAAACACGAGAGGACTTGGACCTCCGTACTGACTCTGAACGATATGACAGTTTCTCCATCCCTCACTATGACTGGTACCGTACAGTAGGGCACCTGTAGGAAGGAGTCCCACCCTCACTCACCGGTGGGATGTAGCCGTTGCTCGCATCCGTATGGGACACCGCTTCAGGTGGGAGGTTGCAAGGCAGCCAACCACAAACTAGACAATGTGCAAACTCTATCAGGCTCCCTACTCTGGTACACTCAGACACTACGTCATGTATTGTCCCTCAATTGACCACTTTAGACCACCTCACCTATTGTATCGTGATATGTGTGACTATCTCATTAACCAGGCCGATGTCTTATAAAATATGTTCACAATTATGTAACTTGTATATTCGGCTAACTCAAAGCCGAGGAAATCTCATTTCCTTGGCTTTGGGCTGTTACTATTACCTGAATTTTATTCTCTATGTATGCGTATGTCTACAGTATAGGACTATGTGTAGTTGTGTGTATCAGTATGTTTCTGACTATGTGTGTGTTTGTGTGTATTTGTATGCATATGTAGGCCTATGTATATTTACGTGTTTGTGTTTGTATGTGTGCACAATTGAAGATTCAATGAGTGACTCCCAATTTGGTTTTAGACCAGGCAGAGGAACAACAGACGTAATTTTTATAGCAAGACAGATAATTGAAAAAGCCCGTGAACATAATGTGAAATTACATATCCACTTCATTTATTTCAAAGCTGGATTTAACACCATATGGAGAGAGGCTTTGTGGAAAGTAATGGCAAAAGTAGGAATCACACACAAAATAGTCACAATAATAAAAAGGATGTATGATGGCACCAAATGCTGTGTACTGGTTGGAGGTGAGCTGACTGAATGGTTTGAAGTAAATGTTGGTGTGCGACAAGGCTGTACTATGTCCCCTAGTCTCTTCAACATGTTTTTTTAATGTGTCATGGCAGAAGTGAAAAGCACAGATGCAAATTTTCAGCTAAAAAGCAATATGTCAATAGAAATCAGATACTCAGATGACACTACGCTAGTATCTGCTGTCTTCGATACTCTACAGATGTCAACAATGGAGCTCGAAACAGCCTGTCGAAAATGGTGCCTAAAGATTAACCCACTGAAATGTGCTGTAATGTCCTCAAGTTCTGATAATATCGAAATAGATAATAAAACTGTGCCAAAAGTCGACGAATTTAAGTTTTTAGGAAGCATGATTCCAGATTGCTCCCAAGATATGCAACATAAAATTACATTAGCTTCTATGGCTTTTGGTCGCCTTAGGAACAAAGTGTGGACATCACGAGACCTATGCAAAGCACTTAAAATCAGACTCTATAAGGCCCTCATTCTGCCAATCGCAATTTATGGATCAGAGAGTTGGACAATGAAAACGGAAGATGCTAATGCACTCCTAGTGTTCGAAATGAAATGCCTGAGGGTGATCCACGGAGTTACCAAAAGAGACAGACAAAGTAACAACCACATCCGAGAGGCGTTGCACATGATGAAGACAATTGAAGACCTTGTGTCTAACAGACAACTGCGTTGGTTTGGTCATGTCGTCTGAAGTGGAGAGCAGTCAATGGTCAACGCGTGCTACAAGCAAAACTTTAACAATCGCAGGCCTAGAGGGCGACCACCAAAAATATGGACCGACAACATCAAACAACTGACCAAAATGCCATTGCCGACTGCTGAAAAGAGGGCACAAGACAAAGAGAGATGGCGAAGGGATGTCAGAAACTGAACTGCAAGGGGACACCGGGTCCTGTGCTAATAATCTAATCTAAATCTAAATGTTTATGTACAGTGGGTGGCAGGAGTGGTAATTCTAAGTAATTCTAAGAAAAAATACTCTATTGATATATTGGTTTTCTAGTCTAGTTTAAAAGTAATTAAAACAATTAAATGTGTGCCCGTCTTTTTTTTTTCAAATGGCGGTGAGTTTCGGAGGGAGTGGAAGCCTAATGTCGTTTTTGGACCAAAGAGGCCTTATTTATTTCATCTTAATAAGTTATATCATGATTGCAATATTTATGTGATGTTGTGTAACGTACATTGAATCATATTTTCAATGCAGAGGGATAATACCAGGCCTGTATAAGAAGAAAATCCGTGAAATGTAGGGAAATCCTACGACTTGCAGGTAGCATTATATCGGATAATTTTACCTAACCTCCAAAAGATATTAATTATATTTCGTCGAATATTATTTATAGGGGCCTGGTATTATCCCTCTGCATTGAAAATATGATTTAATGTACATAATATCACATAAATATTGCAATCATGATAAAACTTATTAAGATGAAATAAATAAGGCCTCTTTGGTCCGAAAACGATATTAGGCTTCCACTCCCTCTGAAGCTCACCGCCATTTGACAACACACTAGAATTACTTAATGATACATTTGCCAAGTTTTCGGTTAAAACTCGTGAGACACCATATATATATATATATATATATATATATATATGCAAATAAATCACTTGGGGCACGTGATCCAGAAATATGCGTAAATCCACAAGGACGAGAAAATAAACACGGAGTCCCAAGCCCTTTCGTGTATTCACATCTTCAGGGGAAATACAGAATGTAGAAGAATGGTTGAAGAGAGACACCTTATATACCGATACATTTAATAACTAACTGGCAACCTGAAGGTGTTGCCACTACGAGTTCAAAGCAATACACACCCATATGGTGCTACAAGGCTTTACCTGACCCAACTCTCATCAAACCTGACATGACCTCTAAACCTAAGATTATCCTCAGTCATTAAGGAATAGCTGTTGGACTTATCTAATTAACAATTTTGTCTATGATGAAACTATCCAACTTGTACATACCATTGTTTAAGTTCATATTAATATTTTCTGTGTGTTTAATCAAACTTGACTCTATGATGTTTCTATTTACGGATGAATTACAAGACATGATTGACGAAGCATTATCCCAGTCAATACAATGATTATTGTCTCTCATATGAATAAATAAAGCATTAGATTCTTGTCCGGTCCTAACACTATATTTATGCTGTTTGACCCTGGTAGAAAGGTCTTTTCCAGTTTGTCCTATATAGAACATATTGCATTCTTTACAAGGTACTTTGTAGATACACCCACATGAGGAATTGGGTGAATTTTTCATCAACATTTTCTTGACTGTGTTATCAGACCCAGAGCTCATGCAACCTTGACCCCGATCACAGGCAAACTTGGTATCCCGCCACGATCATCCACAAGTGCGGCCAACAATTCAACTCCCAGATTTTTTAGTCAGTCGGACTTCCTACTCGGGCGCGTGTTCTCGGACTTGGATTTCACAGTCGCTGAAAGTCGCGGATGTAAGCGTCCGAGCCTCGGGCTGAGGTGCCCGAGTGGCCTGCTGTAGGTTGGCAATACTGATCAGGCACGTCTACCGTGGTTGGCAATACTTTGCAGACTAAATGTAAACAAACAAGTTTTAAGAAGGGTATATCACACCGTCACATGCACGCTGGCATCATGGCTGCAAGCATCTCTCTAATGAACAACGACCAAAAGCTGTTTTTGGTCAAGCTGATCAAGCAGCACCATATTATTACCTCAAAGAAAAGCGAGTTCATTGCAATCAGCCAGCGTAAAGAAGCATGGGAGGAGGTGAAGAAGCAGTATAATATACACTTCACAACTGAACCCAAGACTGTAAAGCAACTGAAACGTGCTTGTGATGGATTCATAAAAAGTAAGTTTTATGTGCCTGTGTGTGATTTATCAGTAGTTTGTATACCACCATTTCATAAGTATAACTTACCCTATTTAACCGGTACACCAACAGGCTGACTTTAAAAACAACGCATATGTAAAATTACTGTCTATGTTGTTGGCTGTTTGAGGTTCCCCCTAAAGCTGCAAAGTCCAACCTGATAAGAAATCAGTGTAGAGGAAAAACATCTACCAGTTTCACAATAATAGCAAAAAATTGAAAAGCAGTACAATAATAAGTAAAATATATAAGTAAGCCATAGGAAATTAATTTTAGGGGAGTGATTCTGCATCAGAGCTGCACCTAGGTGTTTCATGTTTGTTTTTTTACCATATGCATCCATATTTTTCATTGTTCTCTTCATCACTGACCATAATTTGGTGAGAGCACAACTTATTTTGCAGGTCCTGATTAGGTTAGGTTTGGTTAGGATAAGTCAGGTTGATAAAAAGTTGTATTCTCACAATTTTATGGTCAACAGTTAAAAGAACAAGTAAAAAGATGCAGGATAAGTACAGAAAGTGGGAAAAATGTAGGTGGAACTCTTATGCAGAATTACAATTTTACAAACAGTTGTATGTAAGCAATTCTTAAATGTCATTGCACTAAGTGAATTGTATTTCTTTCACAGATTGAAAAAAAAGATCATGATCATACTGCATACATGCGCAAGATTCATCAGACTGGAGGTGGACCAACTCCAACACCACCGAAAATGGATGAACTTTCAAAAATCGTCCAAGAGATCAATCCTGATTTCTTACCCTCTCCACACAACATGTTGGACAGTTGGTCGGTGTCTAAGTTCCTGGACAACAATGATGATTCTCCTGTCACGGTGAACAGTACTGATTCTGGTAAGGAATCTGTTTGTTATACTGTACTTGTATCACATTTTGTACAAGCTAATTTGTTGCATGTGGTTACTGTTTAAAGGTAAGATCACAAATACTATGGCATTCATATATGTTGTGCAAGATCATAAATAGTTTGGATTACTTGTTAACCAGTTTTATAAGTAGAGCTTGGATACATGCATTAAAAACTATTTAATGTCTGCAGTTACTATTTCTTTTAGAAGATTGTTCCACTCATCCTTATGGTAGGAATCCTAGTAATCAATTCGTACTGTTAGGTACATGAGTGCATTGCTGCCTAGGTTTCAAGCCTATACTTACATAAATAGAATACAGTATTCTAAATATGTATTCACTAGTTTATGAACTGTCTCATGTTTGCTGTATTTCTTACATTTCTAACTGTTCATTTATCGACTTGTATACTGCTAAGATGCACGGTTACATATCATGTTTGTACTCTTTGTACATTTATGGATTCTTATGCCGCCTTTTGTATTCCCAGATTTGTCCGATTCTTTGATGGGAGGACCCCCTGAGCAGAGGATCGAATCCAACCTTCAAAGACCTGAGTCTGCAACGGAGGAGTGTTCAGTGTGGCAGCCATCACCTCTTCGGCTCCAGAGAGTCAGACTGATGGGCAAGCCGTCACTACAGCTGGTCCTTCGTAATGAGCTCCCTAGCATTGTTCAGAAACCAGATGGTCATGTGGAGGCCAAGCGTGCATTACAACTCCATATTCCTGTACAAGAGCTTCCTTCCATCCTTGTATATCCAGCTCCTATCTACATCAGGATAATCAATCAGTACTGGAAGTTCAAGTACTGATATAGATTCTAATACAATTGATACATCTAGTACTGAAAATACTAAAGACTATATAAAACATCTATACAAGTGAAAAGTGTAAGGTTGGCAGGAAGACAGGGCATGAAAAGAGAACGTGGCTTCATGAAAGAAGTACCGGTAAGGAAGATGGGTAAAATAGAACATCCTGATGATAGAAAATGGTTGAAATAACAAAGATGATGTTGAACACAATGGCCACAGAGGTGTCAAAAGCTGTGGAAAAAAGTACTGCCAATGCAGTGGAAACCTTAGCTTTGTCCATTGACCGGCTGGGGGACAAACTGGCAGATGCCATTGGCAAGATGGCACGTGTGTTTGAGTCTGCTCTGGATAGCAATAGGAATGAATAGCCGTTGTAATATTGGACAATAGATTTTGGGTAAATTGCAATAAACATTGAACACATTGTAAAGTGTTTGCTTACCAGGTTAATAACCATGAGTATCACTGCCATAATTATAATAATTTATTTGTTTGCTTATCAGGTTACACCAATATTAACAATTACATATTACATGATCACAGGCTGCACAGCTACCACTCCTATAGACCACCTAAATCATGATCAAAATCAGGGACCACCCGTGAGGATAGATTTATTCCTATCTCTGAAACCACCTGCGTATGAAATCACGCCTATAATTCTGGCCATCTCCTATTGGTGCATTTTCCAGCATACCTACATCATTTCCATATGCTGGGTCATCTACATCCTCCTCTTCACCAATTACCTCCCTTCCCTATTCATCCCAAACTGGATAGCGCTGTCTTAGTGCTATATTGTGCAACACGGCACATGCCATTATTATTATTATTTCTCATGGGAATACTGAGAATTGCAAATCTACGTTTCAGTATTCCAAATGCTCTTTCGATGGTACAGGGTTTACTACTGGGGTTAATAAGAAGTTGTTATAGACATATATCCACTATCTCCTAGCAGATGCCGACCCAGGTAGTTGCCTGCCTGTATCTGTGTAAACACATTTGGATTTTCAAATATTCTGGCATCGTGGGTAGACCCTGGCCAGCTCGCTACTATATTACTAAATTTTGAATTTGCATCACAAATGGCCTGAACATTACTGGACATAAATTCTTTCCTACAACGGTACACTTCAGCATTATTGTCTCCTGGACTCTGTATTGGTATATGGCTGACATCAATACATCCTATCACTCCAGGCATTTGTGATATTCTGTGAAACTCCACCACAAACGTCTGGGTTTCATCGGGTGATGAAAATCTGTTATAGTGTGGAAAGAGGCGTGCTATAGCAACTGCGATGGTTTTGACGAATCTACAGACAGATGCTGCAGACATTTCCATGCAGTCCCCCATTGTAAGTTGAAAGTTGCCAGTTGCCATATACCGCAGTGCAGCAAGAAGTTGAAGGTAGTGTGGTACGCTGCATCCTACCAGACAATGAAAAGTAGAACATACTAAATTAATAATATTATAACGGCTCATGAATACAAAGTACTTACTAAGAAAAACCCACTTTTTATAGACAAAAAGTATTTAATATGGACGTTTCTGAGGCAACTACCTCCCTCTTCAGCAGTACAGAGTTGATTCGAGTCTGTACTGCTGAAGAGGGAGGTAGTTGCCTCAGAAACGTCCATATTAAATACTTTTTGTCTATAAAAAGTGGGTTTTTCTTAGTATGCTGCTCTTCACGTCATTGTGAATTACCACTCCACAAAGTACTTAATTTTTAGATAATCAACCTATGTTGAAAACCCATGTGACCAAGAGATACAGGTAAACCACTAGGAAAATTATTATTTCTGAAAATCTTTATTCTAACGTAACATAGAGTATATAATTTTTGGTAGTTTATTAAAATTAGGACCATAATATTCTGAGGAAAGGACTTTTGACATAATCTTTAACCTAATATATTAAATTTAGAATTATATAAAATTATATTTAATATATAAAAAATACCATATAGATACAAGTAATTCTTTCTAAAAATAATAAAAATTCTTATCTTATATAAAATACTGTAGGTGAGTTTATTTTTTCCGAGATAAAAATCAATGTGGTTATATTTCTCAAAAATGCACATTAAATTTAACTGTCTTACCTCTGCCATTTCTAATCCTTGGTAAACGAGGCTAAATTTCCTGGAGAAGATCCCTCACACGAGCCTTGGACAACCGGAACCTCTGTACAAATTCTCTGTCTGTTAGGTATGCCATCGGATCGCTACGGTCCCGTGGAACAATTCGAGGTACCCTTACTCTTCCCATTCCCTCAGCTTCATCAATATCATCAAGAATGTCATTGAAGAAATCTAGAAGGACTTCCTGAAAGTAGAGAAATAACATATGAAACCAAAGCTTGGACTTAGTTCATCCTTTCCTAGCACATAATCCTCTTGCTACTTAACAGAATTTCTCAGTCCCCTCCAGCTAATGCTCACCATCACTGCAGAATGTAAATTATAAGCACATCCCTCAATCCTGTCATATATATACCTTCTCTGGGTTCTGTACATAGAAGCAGCAACCCATTTCCTACCTGGAAATATGCTTAAAGACAGC
Source organism: Petrolisthes cinctipes (assembly GCA_033782935.1). Lineage (NCBI taxonomy): Eukaryota > Metazoa > Arthropoda > Malacostraca > Decapoda > Porcellanidae > Petrolisthes > Petrolisthes cinctipes. The sequence goes on along the minus strand of JAWQEG010001608.1, from coordinate 92,889 downwards.
AGTCTGTTCCCGAGGAGGAGAACAGCTGGAAAGTGCCTATCCGTAGGTTGTAAATAATAGGCTTTGAAAGGTATGTTGGAGTGAACAAGTTACCTAACCCGGGAATCGAACCCTAGGTCGGTAAATATGAGACACGGGGTCTAATCTCTAGACTAGACCATGCCACACTATATTTGCACGGAAATGTGTGATTGCTTGGGATGTGGTAAGAGTGGTTGTGTTGGGATGTGGTAAGAGTGGTTGTGTTGGGGTATGGTAAGAGTGGTTGTGTTGGGGTGTGGTAAGAGTGGTTGTGTTGGGGTGTGGTAAGAGTGGTTGTGTTGGGGTGTGGTAAGAGTGGTTGTGTTGCAATGTTGAAAGAGTGGTTGTGTTGGGGTCCTATGTGTTTGTCTGTGTGAGGAATATTTGTGAATGTTAAGTGGAATACCCAAACCGTCCTAGCTATCTGACTGGGAAACTGTCCTATTTGGGAGAAGAGTGAGTTTGCCACTGGATTACAAAGGCCCTCATACATGATAGACACTGTTAAGGTTATAACTTCGATGTATCCAAAACGTTGTGAAACCCGAACTAACCTCATGCTGCAGGTCTATCAAAAGGAGATTTTTCAGTAGAGTTTGTAGTGTATGCTGCTGTGATACTCTTGCTTTACGGTGGTTCTCAGCTCTGTGTATGCTGCTCTAATACTTTTATAGTGGTCCTCAGCCCTCAAGGTCGCTAAACACCGCAATATACACAGGACTAGTATCAGGGTGGTTACCCGAATAACTAATTTTACCCAAACATGTTGCGGCGCTCCTCTATTCACCTGTATCTTTTAGTAGTACAATACAATCATTATGCTTGCGTGTCGGTTTCTTTGCTGGTTGGGTGTGTGATTCATTCATATTTTTCATCAATGTATTCAACTATTCTTTAACCATCTTCTTTGTGACATTATGTAACAAATATGGAGTATAATAGAGTAATTACCTTCAGCAATATGCAAAATGCAAATTAATTCCGGTTATATTTGACGTCATCATTAAAGGGGCCAGATGATGGATAGTTGATGGTGCCGATGCTTGGATTATCTAATATCATCAGTTCTTATATAATTATTCCTCAAGTGTCAGCCAAGTCAGTAAGGTAGAGGTTGTTACTCGCAAATTACAGAGTGCTGAGTTTGACCCCGGCGTAAGGAAAAGGGCTCTCATACCTGATATGTCAATATTATCACAACATCCATAAATTGGCAACAGGTGCATGGAATATGTTACCATACTATGGTTTTCTTCATTTATCATTTTAGTAGTAAATCAAAACCTGATTTATGGAGCATTACAATGTAATATCCTGAAATATAGCAAATTAATATATCAGGAATCATTTGGTGCCTATTGTTACATCCACATAAAAACAAAATTGCTCACATACAGATTATTATTTCAATGTTATTCGTTTCATTCAGCATACAAGCCTGCCAACCCCCATTACCATCTCTCTCACTAGTGAGTGCTTCAGATGTGTGTCTCGGACCCAAGTTAGTGGTTCACGCCTGGAAGAGGGAACGCTGACAACACTGCAGTGGCCCTCACGGCAGTGCAGCCGGCTGTACCATGTTTTACAGTATTGCATTCTATACTACTATACGTTTCAGCGCTGGACAGACGGTGTTTTTCGTAAATATCTCTTAAACGAATCGTTGTATCAATATAATATTTCAGCACACTGTCTTTAACACCCGGGCGTAATTTATCGCTGACATACCATATTACTATATGTGTTATGTTAGGAGTTTACTGAGTGATATTAAGCCTAATCCAGTCATCATATCTAAGGCGTTATAGAGAATCGGACGAGTGTGGGGTACTCGTGTAACCCCTCCACCAACACCCCGAAATCCCCCCACCATTCCTTCCTTCCCTACCCCAATATCTCATTATCCCCCTCCCCGTTTCACTCTTCACCCCCCTATATACACCATCCCCCTTCCATTTTTTATTTTTTTTATGACAGTATGTACAGTATATACGTATCGTTCATTAGTAATATTGTTTAATACAGTTACCGTTGTGTGTGGACAAGAAAGCCAGAGTGGGTCAAACGACCATTAAAGCAATAGCTAATCCCGTTGTTAATGGCCGTATAGCCGGATAATAACTCACGTGTCTAAGGCCACCAGAAAAATGATTAATTTTGGTTTTGGGCAACCAAATATAATCGTTCATGGTTGCTTCATGTGTTCTTTACCTTTTTAAATAACCAATTTATGCCTTAATTGAATATTCACAGTCTCCCGTATCCCCTCCCCCTCTCTCTGAGGTATGAGGTACCCCCCAGTCCGAGGCTATGACTCAAGTAGTGACAGGGTAGAAATCATTGACTGCCGAGGCGCACCTATTAGCAACAATGTTGTCCATTTGCCCCCGTGGATGCAGGACAGAGTTTGTTCTTCGTCTTGCCACATTGTACAAACGTGAAAGCCAGTGATGATGAAGACGATGACGTTTTCCTTGATAGTGATTGTGAATAAATTTTGTTTTATCATGTTTGCATCATTAAATCCTACACTATTATATATATATATATATATATATATATATATATATATATATATATATATATATATATATATATATATATATATATATATATATATATATATATATATATATATATATATATATATAATTTGGTGTTAATATTTAATATAAAAGGGACAAGTCAACAAAATAACATTATATTAACTGGACCAAGTTGACATTTTATAATGAATAGGTACACAGTATCTAATAACTTTTCCTAGAAGGTCCAGACCACAGGTAATGCCAGTACATCATGTTCACTTGCATGGTTGACCATAAGGACTGCAAACATGGACCTTCTACATACTACATGTATGTAAACATGCTGTTGTACAGTAATTGTCAAAGTGAAATACGTCTTGCCTCTATAGAATTGTACTGCACCATACTCTTAGTTAATAATCATATCTATACATATACATCTACATAACATTCTAATATATAATACAGTGATGGAAGAAATAGGGAGGGACACGAGTGATGAGGGAGGCGAGGAGCTAGGGGGAGAAGAGGAGGAGGGAGGGGTGAGAAGGGGGGGATGTAGTTGTGGTTAGGAATGGTTTGGGAGGGTGTTGGGGGGGGCCACACTTTCCTTCGAATGCATCAATATGACTGGCAAGCTTTGTGCTATTTTTCACGAGTAAACTCCTCGCATAACACATATAGGAATATGGTATGTCAGCCATAAATTATGCCCGGGTGTTAAAGATAGTGTGTTGAAATATTATATTGATACAACGATTCGTTTAGGAGATATTTGCGAAAAACACCGTCTGTCCGGCTCTGAAACGGATAGTAATGTGCACTGACTTTGTCTTTCAGGAGAATCTCGGCGCTCCCTGGAGTTCCAGTACAGGATTAGCCACAACCTTATCTCCAGTATAATACCAGAAGTATGTGATGCCCTGTATGCAGCCCTGAAGAACTCATACCTCAAGCTTCCTACAACACCAGATGAATGGCAAGAAGTGGCAAGTTGCTTCAGCACAACCTGGAATTTCCCAAATTGCATAGGGGCCTTGGATGGAAAGAGATTCCTTGTCATTAAACCATCAAACTCTGGAGCAGAGTATTATGACTACAAGTCCCACCATAGTGTCATTATGCTTGCTCTAGTAGATGCTCGTTATAATGATCTGTATATTGATGTTGGGGCCCAAGGTCGTGCAAGTGATGCTGGTGTGTGGGACAAATGCATCCTCAGGAATAACTTAGAAGAGAAGAAGCTTCAGGTACCAGCCGATGCACCATTGCCTTACTCAACTATAAAAACTATGTGTGTTATTGTTGGTGATGGTGCGTTCCCTCTAAAGACGTACCTGCTGAAGCCCTACCCAGGTAAAAACTTGACTGGTGTCCAGAGAATATTTAACTATAGGTTATCTCGAGCGAGGCGTGTTTCTGAAAATACTTTTGGAATATTGGCCCCAAAGTTCCGTGTGTTCCAGCAACCAATTAACTCAAAGCCAGAAAACGTAAATAAAGTCATTTGTGCAGCCGCTGTTTTGCATAACTATTTGAGAGTAATTGACTGTAAAGCGCCCTTGCCAGTTGAGGTCTTGGAAAGGGAAGACATTGATCATGGAACAATTATTCAGGGACAGTCTCAGAGGATGCCAGGTATGGAGCGACTGTAGGCAGTTGGTAGGGAACACTCAAATGATGCAAAGGCAGTTAGAAAGAACTTAAAGGACTATTTTATGAGAAATGGAAAAGTACCATGGCAAGAAAGAATGGCTCTTCTGCATTTGGTTTCATACAATACTCATTGTGTAAGCTGTCTTAATAACCTCATAAAAATCATCATCATTATTGCCTTTAATAATAATACCACATAGGCAATCTAATATATGGTATATACTGTATGTATATATTATCTGTAACTTTGGGGTGTGTTCTAGACTTATAAACAATACACTACAGTACTTTTATGTTGTTGGCAGTAATTTTCTTTTTAGTAATTTATATTATTGTCCTTATTTTTTTTTCTCAAACCCATTTGGCCTTGATTTTATCATTGGTATATTAAAGTGTATTCAATGATACCTATGACAAAATGTCTTCAAAGGTATTTATTGTAAATAACCTTGAAACAACACAAAATACAAGAGTACTTTGTACTCTTTATACTCTTATACTTATTGTGTTCTTGTATGTGGACAAGTGCCTGGTTCAGGTTAAATGTAACATCTTTATTCTAAAATATTGTACCCAATATTATGCTTTCATGGTCGTGTATAATAAATAAACTTGAAGAAATTTTGTAATAGGTATCATTGAACACCCTGAATACACTTTAATTTTTAAATGTAAATGACTGCATAGTTGTATCTGGGCAATAAAGGCAAGAGTGGAGGGACTATATTATTATCCAAGCATATAATTTGCTAAATTGAACAGTGTAGTTATTTTGAGAGAAAGTCACTTTGCTATAGGAACAAAAACGGTTCCATAAATAATGTTAATCTATCATCACATTTTATTATTATAAAGAATATTCTAGCTTCACACACATAGTGATTAAACAAATTTCATGTCAATAGCAACTATTTTCATGCAATTTTTTTTTCTCTGAATATTGCACATTTCTGTTATTGATCACCAAGAGGAAGAGGGTAGGGAGGGGGGAAAAGAGGACAGTAGGAGGACAGAGAGAGAGAAGGTGGGGGGGGAGGAGTAATACTGGTTGAGTTTGTGTGTAGAGGAAGGAAGTGTGAGTTGATGATGACAGAGTGAAATCGTATTATTATCACTCTATTCATCCAATATACAACTTCCTTTTTTCATTTCAAGATTTTGTCAGTAAATTCTAGTTTAAATTGTGGCATTGATTTTGGAATTTGCTTAACAAAATGTTGAACAGTTTCTGTTGCCAAGTCTTGCTCCTTGTTCTGTTGAACATCCATCATCTTTAGCAGACACTTTAAAAGTCTCTACAGTCATGTCATCTGCCACATTATTCTTATTAGGTGTAGTTTTTTGTTTCTTTGCTCGTGGAGTCAAGCATGATTCAAGAGATGGTATAGGAGAGGGCATGAGTGACAGAGAGGGTGTAGAAAACTGTGGAGATGGTGTGGTAGTGGGTTCAGTGACTGGTGAGGTGGAAGTTGCATCTATTTGGAGTGCTTCTTCTCGGACCACGGGATCTTCGGCTGTCCGTTTCTTTGAGCACTGTGGAGCTTCTAGTAGGTCTTCCAGCGAGCCTTCATAAATAATTTCTTCGTTTTCTGTGTCTAATAAACACTGAAAACTTGATACAGTTTTCATACTGCTGTTGACTGGCATAAAATATGAACATGCTTGAAAAAACTCCCATTTGGGAGTTACCTTCCCTCCAGACCCATTGGCTGTCTTCCCAATTTTCCTCAGCTGCTTCTGGAAGTGGCCAAGCAGGCATGCAAACTTTGCAAGCACATCATCTGCACAAAATTAATTAATCTATTAATTATAATAGCTTGTAAAAATTTGAGCAAATCAAGAAGAAAGTATCTCATCTGAAACTACTCCATAGAAGTACAGACAGTGGCAATTATTTACAATCTGTGTATATAATGTGTAATGATCAATATTTATTAGAAAACATAAAGATATTGGTTGCTCTACTCATTTATATATCTACAGTATTAAGAAATGTAGAGCATCAATTAAACTTCAAATGCATTGAATATACTTCAGAGTATTAAAACTCCGTGCGCACTATGTCCATCTGTCCGGCCGACCTGCTGGACAACCCGGCATTTATGGACTGGGCTGTTATCTTGCACTAAATGAAATGGTGCATTTTCTGGATATAATCGAGTCTCCACCGATGGGAGCAGAACTTCCACCAGAATCTCAATATACTTTGGGCCATTGAAGTGACCAGGCCCAACATCAGCCACCTCACCAACACCGCTATAGCATGCATCCATCCAAACAATCCTGCCTTGACTCATCCACTCCTTCTGCTACCCAGAACATGTTGTGTTTCATATCTGGTAACAGAAACAGCGTAGACAATATAATTTATGCATTACATGGGTATGATTCATTAATAAGAATATAGAACAAGCGATATTATTGTTTAGTATGTGTCTGTTATTCTCTTATAGAAATAAGTATTTGAATGTTATCTATTACACGAAGAAAAATTCCAGCAGTATGTTATGTTTTATGATATTTATGATACGTATTTATTAATCTTATTAACTGTGTCTAAATATTCGTTTAATATTATACATGTTAAGTCATTACATAAATAGCATTAACCTTGTTGAATTCTTCCTCCATACATATCGAAGGACTATCACTGTAAAACGTCTTTTCATCACAAAACACTACCCTCTCCCAGAATTCAGTAGGCTTGTCTGTGTATTCCAGGGCATACTACACCCGCCACTGGCCTTCACTCAAATCTGGTTTCATAGGAGCAGGAGTGGTTCGCCCATCATCCCCACATTACACTGTTGCCACATCCCCCCAAATCAACCAGATATGAACCCCATTTAGCACGTTTGAGCAGCCATGGTTCGATACATGCCGAGCCAGGAACGACATTGCTGTTGTCAACAGTGTCTTTCAGGCGTGGGAGCGACTAAGAGGGCAAGGTGGTGAGGACCTCACTGCCAATCTGGTGGTATCCATACCCAACCAACTGAACAAAGTTCTAGATGTGGGTGGCGCGTACTCACATTACTAATATAATAAATATTAACGACCTTGAAGTTCCCTGAAAGACATGTTAATTGTATTTCACAAAACTGACTGCATGTGTTGTTGTAGGAGAATGACTATGGCCAAGTGACTCCCGTGACTTTCTCACACAAAAGTATTGAAATATTTATACCAAAAAAGGTTAAAATGAAAAACAGATTTATGCAGTCCCCTCTCTATGTTAGTTTGCCTTAGAACGCAAAACGTTTTTTACTTTGTACTGCAATGAGGCAATTTTTCTTGAGTGACCGATTACCCAAAGGGATAAGGTGCGATACTTGGGCTAGTTGTTGTTGTTGTAATATTATATAAGTTACATTACTCATAATCTCAATGCCTTTTGTCAAAAGTGTAATATACAGTTGTATTACCTGGCAAGTTTAAATGAGAAAATGTCTATGGTAAGGGATATTTAGCATTCTCATAAATGCAGGACTACACAAAGGGTGGAGGATAAATAGCTTAGTTTCGTAAACGTCTTATGCGGCACGGGGAGCGCCTTGCCTCGGTGTCAGCCAATCCCGAGCGAAGTGGCATGTGTCAGTGATACCACTGCAGTACAGGACAATGCCAATGTAATTGTTTCAAAGAATATCCCAACTCATATACCTTCATCTTCTTCTAACATATCAGATGCTTCAGAGACTCGTCTACGGGTCCCAATTACTGCCCCAAGTACTACTCCTCGGGTTCGCTCTTCTTCTAGTGGCCCAGGATTAGACAAATCTTATTGTTTGAGTAAACCCTCAGGTCGAGGTGGTAGTGGGAAGTACCTCCGTGAGGCTTCCCAAAAATCAGTACTAAAGTAACACTGTTCAAGGTCCTTCAGTGGAATTGCCGTGGCTTGCGTGCTTCTTGGGAGGAACTGCGCATGCTTCTCTCTAGCTTCTCTCCTGCATGTGTTTCTCTCCAAGAGACAATGCTTGGGGACTACATTCCTGCCAGTCCTCGAGCATACTCTGCATTTTATTCCAATTCATTTAAAGGGCAGGGTCACCATGGTGGCTCTGCCATCCTAGTTCGCCGAGATATTCCATGCACGAGCCTGGAGCTTGACACTCCGCTCCAGGCTGTTGCAGTTAAGGTTTTTATGGGCCGCCCGTACACTGTGTGCAGTCTATACCTTCCTCCCAGTGTTACAGTTGAGAAGGGTGATCTCAACCGTCTTGTACGGGACCTTCCCTCTCCCTTTATTTTATCGAGTGATTTTAATGGTCGTCATCCTCTGTGGGGTGACAGTTCGGTCAACCCCAGGGGTGTTTTATTGGCTTCTTTTATTGAGGATGAGGGATCAGGGGTTTTAAATACGGAAGATGTGACACATTTTAATAGCCCTACTGGGACTTTTACCACCATTGACATTTCCCTTTGCTCACCCAGTGCTCTGTTGGATTTTACTTGGAGAGTGTTGCCTGATTTATATGGCAGTGACCATTTCCCTATACTTTTAGAAGGTAACAGGTACGAACCACAGTCTCGTCTTCCTAGGTGGAAATTAGAGAAGGCTGAATGGCAGCTTTTTAGAGAGCTAACTTCTTCGGTCTTTTCTGTAGCCGATTTTGGTAGCTCTGACGAGGCTGTAACATATTTCACTGATATGCTCCACTCTGCTGCTCTCAACTCTATCCCTAGAACTTCTGGCTACTTTCCCAAACGTCCTGTCCCTTGGTGGTCACCAGTCTGCACCACTGCTGTGCGGGAGAAGCGCGCTGCTTTCTCTCGCCTTCGTCGCAATCGTGGGGACCCAACTCTTTTAGAGGACTCCCGACGGGCAAGGGCTCGGGCTAGACGAGTTTTAAAAGAGGCCCGACGTGCATCTTGGAAGGCCTATGTGTCTTCAATTAATACTAAAACTCCACTCACCCAAGTGTTCAGGAGAGTCCGTAAGATGACGGGGAAGTTTTCTCCTAGTTCTCCACCTATACTTAAAAGGTCAATGGAATTAAGATCATGGATGGTTTGACAGTGGCCAATACCATGGCGGAGGCTTTTGCAAGAGTCTCCAGCCGTGACTCTCGACCTCTGGCTGTCAGGCATGAGTTAAGAGCCAAGGAGCGCACTGTCCTGGATTTCTCAGGGAACGAGAATGAAAGTTGTAACCATATATTCACCCTGAGAGACCTGCATTCTGCTCTCTCTCTCTCTCTGTGGCGACACTTCTCCTGGGCCAGACAACATCCCATATGCAATGTTACGACACTTGGGTGAGGAGGCGATCTAATTTCTTTTAGCTTTATATAACAGAATCTGGCTGGAGGGTGTCTTCCCTTCTGGGTGGAGGGTTGCTACCATCCCTCCTTTTCTCAAGCCGGGCAAGGACTCTGGTGTTGCCCTCAATTATCAACCAATTGCCTTGACCTCCTGTCTCTGTAAACTATTTGAAAAGATGGTGAATGTCAGACTGGCATACTTCTTGGAAAGGGGTGAGTTTCTGTCTCTGTCCCAGTCTGGCTTTCGTAAACACCGTTCCACTACAGATGCTCTGTTCAGGTTGGAAGCTGCTGCATGTGAGGCCTTTGCACGACATCAACACCTTGTCTGTGTATTCTTTGATTTAGAGAAAGCGTATGACACTACATGGCAATATGGCATCTTGCAGCAACTCCATTTATATGGCCTGTGGGGTCGCCTTCCACGCTTTCTTAAGGAGTTTCTCAGTGGTCGCAGTTTTTCTATGAGGGTTGGTACCACCCACTCAGCATCTGTTGCACAGGAGGAGGGCGTCCCACAGGGAAGCGTCCTCAGGGTCACATTGTTTGCAGTAGCAATTAATGCCATTGCCTCATCCCTTCCAGACGGTATAGCTAATTCGATGTAAGTTGACGACCTAGCAGTCTGGTTTGCTGCTTCCCGTATGTCAGTGGCAGAGCGGCGCATACAGCTTGCCGTTGACAGGGTGTCACGTTGGACTGGTTCTCATGGGTTTCGATTTTCTCCTTCCAAGACAGTTGCTATGCACTTCTGCCGCATCCGAGGCGTCCACCCCGATCCGGAATTATTCATGTATGGTCATCGGATACATTGTGTCGAGGAGACTCGCTTTTTGGGTCTCCTTTTTGACAAACGTTTGACTTGGGTTCCCCACTTACGTACACTTAAGGTCTCTTGCCTCAAGGCTCTTAACCTGTTGAGGGTCCTAGGCCATACGTCCTGGGGGGCTGATCGGGCCACCCTCCTCCACCTATACCATGTTCTTATTAGGTCAGAACTCGACTATGGGTGTGAGGTGTACTCTTCTGCCACCGATGCCCGTCTCAGAGTTTTAGACCCTGTTCATCATGCTGGAGTACGTCTGGCGACCGGAGCCTTCAGGTCGTCCCCAATCCCCAGTCTCCTGGTGGACGCTAATGAGCCACCTCTTGATCTCAGTCGCCAGTCCTTGATGGTTCGTTATTGGCATCGATTACATCGACTTCCTGACTCCCTTCCCTGCTTGGCGGTGTCATCTGATATCATATCTCAGTACTACCTTTTACATTCTCGTACACCACGGCCCTTTGGCTTCCGGGTCAGGAAAGCTATGGAGGAGATGGGCATTGATGACTTCCAGATTTGTCCTGTGAGGGTCCCCAGGGAGGCTCCATGGTTTCTTCCAGAAGTTTTCCCCTGCACCTGCTTTACAGACAAGAAGGAATCTCTTCCTCCTCCAGTGGCTCGTTCCCTCTTTTTAGAACATGCCTTCACTCACAGGGAATCCCTCCCTGTGTACACTGATGGGTCAAAGTCTGATGCTGGAGTTGGCTTTGGAGTTGTCTTTCCTGACTTTTGCCGTGGAGGCAGGCTCCCTTCTGTCATGTCCATTTTTACTGCTGAGCTCTCGGCCATTTTATATGCCATCCAAGTGATTTTTACTCTCCCTCAGCCTTCGTTTACTATTTTTAGCGATTCCTGTAGTGCCTTGCAGGCCTTGTGCAATTTTAACTCTTCCCATCCCCTTGTGTTGGCCATTCTTGAGTGGCTTGTCCTCCAGATGCTTAGTTGCATCAAAATCAATCAATCAATAAATCTTGCTCTAGTGAGAGCATTTCAAAGGTTTCACTACATAATAGATTCTGTCTTGGAAACTGTATCAGTCACTCATTCTTGTGACCCTTCAACTGATGACAATTCTCAGACTTTAGCTAAAGGTGTCCATGTGGTAGAGGTTCACGCTGCCACACGCTCTCCCAAAAAGAAACTTAAGTCACCTAAACTGCCACAGAGATCCCTTCGTGGTTCCTCTGAGGCACTTGATTCCATAGATGTTCCTCCTTGTAAGGCAACCATCTCTGTGGACTCATCAATGGTTTCATCTCAATTTCACCAGAAGCGTTCTCGTGGCTCTGATGAATCTCTTGATTCAACAGAAGTTCCTCTTTGCAAGCTTCCTTCGGGATCATCAAAGGGGCGTGAAGTTAATGTGGATGCCACGGATGTTGTGACTTCAAAAGATTCAGTTTCTCTTCCGCTTGAGCAGCGGAGTGATTCTACCACCTGTATTATGGATGTTGATGTATCTGCCTGTGTCAGTGATACCACTGCTGTACAAGACAATACCAATGTAATTGTTTCAAAGAATATCCCAGCTCATATACCTTCATCTTCTTCTAACATATCAGATGCTTCAGGGACTCGTCTACGGGTCCCAATTACTGCCCCAAGTACTACTCCTCGAGGTTTTTTTTTTTTAAGTCCTTTTAATCATGCTGCTTCTCCCTTTTGGGGTAATGAAGCCTGGCTAATGTGTATATATTTTATTAATGATATAAATGACTATATTTTAAAATCCTTAGTGTATAATATTATGTTGGGCGGTATTAGACCCTAACTGTTGCTCAGCCATATGCCTAGTGGCATCTACTAATTAATTAATCAATGTTATTATGAGTCCCATTAATCAATACAATTTATCAATAATTACCAGTTACTTTGTGTCCTTATAACACAGAGTGAATATCTATTACCTCAACTACGTGGCATGTTCGTATTCCTAACTTTCTCCAATATATGAATACATGGCAATGAGAGACGGTGATGCATCCACCAATCACACACTACGATACAAACGTTGCCCCTCCATTCATGAATTTCTACTATCACCTCTGTGTTTACTATGGGTATGGTTGCCAGGGGTCGCCATTTGTGCTCAGGTTCTTTGTTCCACAACTGTACAGTTGGTCACAAGATTCCCTGAACACGCCCAGTGAAATGCGGCAACCATATTGCGTTTGGTTACTGAAAAAATGTATTAAAATAATAATAGCTTTAATATTCTCTGCATAGAAGCTTTTCACCTTGTTTCTAATCGACCAATCAGCATCAGGATACATTCTGAGCTCTTCATTCATGATATTTTACTGCTTTCTTTTACTACTGTTGATGTCCACTACACTTAGGACATTGTCATTGCCGCTACTATTATTGGCACAATAGACAGATTGGGCTGATGGCATTTATGTTAGATTTTCTGTAGTGAATACTCATGTAAGAAATTCGTTGAACAAGTCGCACACTTGGTTCTTATCGCTAGTTATTTGACCCTCTGTTGATTTTAGTGGTCCTACCTTTTCCTTAGCCTTTGTCTGGTATGTGGGGAAAAAAACTTTCGGGTTTACCTTAGGCTCTCCAGCTATTTTTATTTCTCTTGGTCTTTCTGATTTCCCTCATAATCTGTCTCTTGAGATCCCCGAGTTGGTTTCATAGATGCGCTTCTCCTCTTTTTATCCTTTTATGAATACACCTTTTCTGGCCAATGAGGTATTTTATTCTATTATTGAACCATCCGGGATCATTGTTACTTTTCCTAAATTGTCTGTTTGGTATATACAACTGTTGTTTTCGGTGTGATATATCGCTAAACTGATTATAGCTGTGATCCATTTCCGTGGCATCACCTGGAAGCTGTGCATGATTACTCCCACCTGACTGAAACTCTGCTAACTCCTGCTTCCCTGGGGACATACTGTACCTCCAATGATCCACTCATTGTCTGCAATGCCTCTCAGATGTTCCCTCAATGCCTTGAAGATTGCTCGACGGAAATTTAGTAGTTACTTAATTTTCTGTGCCTCATTCGCTATATCCTTTATTTGAAAAGTTATTGTACAATGGTCTCTATTTCCCAAAGATTCTCCTATCCTCAGACTTTGTACTAAACTCTCTTGGTTATTCAAAACATGGTCTAGTATGTTATCTTCCCTTGTTGGCTCTTGTACCAACTGATGGTGGAAATTATCCTGAATCGTTTCTAGAAACTCATTTGACTCGTCGGTCTTCTCTCTGATCCGTCCAGTTAAAATTCCTAAAGTTGAAGTCTTCTACAATAAATACTTTGTTATTTCTCGACGCGTTATTAATTTTCTTCCCATAACAGTCTACTGTTGTCTTTGTCCAAATTTGGTGATCTATACATTACTCCTAAAATCAGATTATCTCTACCGTTCTTAATTAATATCCAGCCATAGTGATTGTGTCATGCTTTGTCTTAATATCTGCCTTCTCACAACATTTTATATTATCTCTAACGTATATTGCTACACCCCTTCTTCTTCTCTGTCTGCGGTCAGCATTGAATTATACTCGCTAATTTGTAACTCTTGTTCTGAAGTGTTTGTCTCTTAATTTCATCCACGTTTCGTTTACCGCTATAATATTATTTTTTTCCGTACTAGTTATGGTCCTTTAACTTGTCTACCTTGTTGCACAGACTCCTACAATTGCTGTAGTATGCTCTGATGGAACTGTCTGTACTTCTTTTATTGTTTCTCCTTTGGGCTTTCTCTCTAATACTTTCTAACCTCCGTCCCATCTCAGAAAGATGGCGTCTCTACTCTCCATCCCCACGTTACTATTCCTCCCGATCCCACCTCCCCACTCCCCTTCCCTCCCTCCCTTTCATCATGCTTTAATTTGCTGTATATCTCTCCGTCTGTCCCTACGGCTTTTCTTATAGCCCTAACATTAATGAAACCCTTCGATCTTGCTATCCATTGTCCTGCCTAACACTGAAACACCATTCCTACTAAGGTGAACCCCATCCCTGGTGTATACATATCATACCTGCCATAGAACCGATGCTAGTTGTCAATGAATGGTATTTCTACATACTTGTAGAAACTGTCCAGTCTGTTATTGATACCAACAGCCCTGGACATCCACTCTCGACTGGCTCCCCTTCGAGGCACGATGCTACATACAACTGGGATCCCTCCCCTAGACTTAATTTTCTCTAATGTCTCTTTGTACTGCCTCAGCAATCTCTCACTCCTAACTCTACTGACATCATTGGCTCCTACACTGAGACAGACAACAGGTTTAGTAATTGCCTTGTCTGGCATGATGTCTTCATGGATATGGTCGTCAATGTGAGTGTAGTTGGGTGTAGGTGTTGGGATGAGTGCATGAGAAGTGGACAGGGGATGAATGTGTGTGTGTGTGTGTGTGTGTGTGTGTGTTAGAATGAGTACACAAGAGGTGAACAGGCAATTGAGAGTTTGTGTGTTAGCAGGAGTACAAAAGAGGTGGCCAGGGGATGAATGAGTTGTGTGTGTGTGTGTGTTAGAATGAGTATATGAGAGGTGGACAGGGGATGAATGAATTGTGTGTACATGAGAGGTGGGCAGGCAACGGATGAGTTTGTGTATGAGTGTTGATGTGATTGGTAGTTTCAATGTGAAGTGTGTGAGAGTAAATGAGTGAAGTTCATCTATTTTTCTTCTTTTTTCAGCTGCTCTCTCTAGCTAAAGCAGAGTCATTAGTTACTATGGATCGTATGCAAGGACGTTCATGGTGTCAACAGTGGTGTGGTACCGGTACGATGACTTCATAGACACACTACAGAACCATCGTACCAGTACCACACCATCGTCAACACCACGGATATTCTTACATACGACCCTACAAACATCTCCCAGTCCTCTCACAAGAATGGTATAATAGTAAATGATACAACATTGTATTAGTATATTTATCATCACCCCACCAACACAACAGGTCCTCTTCCACTTACTGTACAAGAGGGATAGTGAATTCCACAACAACTGATTAACATATATTATTAACATGTTTTAGTGTTACCTTGGCTATTGTACGTTAGACACCAAAGTTAATTTATCTGACCCAGTACAACATACCGTGGATATACAATGAATAACTACCAACACTTACTTCATTTTACACTCAGTCCCTCTTTGATGACCAACAAATGTTTTCCCAGGCTTGTGTTATTCATTACCATACACACTAACTCCGGTAAGTGATTTATTCATCCTGTCTTAATAGGACTGTGTGTGTGTGTGTGTGTGTGTTTGTTCCCAGGCTTGTGTTATTCATTGCTATACTCACTAAGTGATTTATACACCCTGTCTTAAAAGGATATAATTATGTGATAAATGTAATCATCTTAAATCGGGAGTCTACTGTACCAAAGTCAGGAACTACGAATATATACGAATGAAAATTCTATAGAGCCCACCACCATATCTCTTCATCACAATTTAACCATGTATACGTTGGCCAAAATTAAGGGGATATTATATTATTGGTTCATTAGAGCTCCTTGACTCCTCCAAAGTATGCCAGGCAACAGGACCAGATTAACACATAATAATGGTGGCCTGTTGTTGCTTGGAATAGTTAGGTGGAATCCTTTGCTGTAGATTTACCACCAATACTCTACTGTACTTCCCCTTGACCAGGTACAGTTGGACACAGTAATGGGTGGTACAGTCCAGGTGAAAGATACTTGTCCCATTTGAGTAACCAGTGTGTATTATGAGGTAGTTGCTTTTTATTACCATCCTCAATACTGACTTCTGCCCCTGATGTCTCCTATTTGGCACTAATAAGGAACTTGATATTGGGAGAAACTGACTATCTTTCACTTGGGCTGTACCACCCATTACTGTGTCCAACTGTACCTACACTACACCACCCATATGCTGTATTGTTATAAAACTTTGTTCCTTTAATGTTGGTGGTCAATCTGGAGCAACTGATTCCTCCAAACTATTCCAAGCAACATCAGGCCACCATTATATATATATTCACCTGGTCCTGTTTCCTGGCATACTTTGGAGGAATCAAGGCACTCTAATACACCAAAAGTTTATTGCCTCCTTAAGGGGATAAGGCTACTTCTGGTTGGTCAATTGGAGAGCTACTAAATCTTCCAAACAATGTCATGAAACAGATCCTCTATTGGTAACATTAATTAAGTGTCTTAGAGTTTGGACTTGTTCATATGGTTGCATTTCTGACCTCATCACCATAGTGTTTCAGGCTCATTTCGAAGCAGTGAATGGTTTTGTTATTCTATTTGTATGATCTGTTATTAAGATTTGGAAGCAGTGTTGGGTGCTATGAGTCCTCGCCATGAGTGAATGCTTACCTATAAAATTTTAAGTTAAGGTGAGATAGATTATCTTGTTGGTGAACTGGAAGGCTATCGATTCCACCAACAATGGTTTTCCCCTTAAGATGTGTGTGTGTGTGTGTGTGTGTGTGTGTGTGTGTCCAGGTGACGTCACAGTTCTCACAGATTGAATCCCCCGTCGATGGTGAAGACGTTCCCAGTGTGGTATGACGACTGAGTACAAGAGAAGGTAAATAATAATAACAATAATAATAACAACAATAACAATAACAAACAATAACTATTATTATTATTATTATTATTATTATTATTATTGAACTGGGACATTCCAGCTTTTGTTGGTGAATTGGAAGGTGTGTGATTCTTACAAACTACACCATGAAACAGATCCCTTGTTTGTAGCATTGAGGGTGTATGTTTCCTTGTATAGTTAGGAGGAATCAATAGCCTTCCAATTTACCAACAAGAGAATCTCCCCTTAATTTGACACTTATTATTAGTATTAGTATTTTACCTTATATTATTATTATTATTATTATTATTGTTTTTGTTATTATTATTGTTATTGTTATTATTATTGTTATTATTATTGTTGTTGTTTTTATTATTATTGTTATTATTAGTATTATTATTATTATTATTATTATTATTATCATTATTATTATTAGTATTAGTATTAGTATTATTATTATTATTATTATTATTGTTATTATTATTGTTATTATTATTATTATCATTGTTATTATTGTTATCATTATTATTATTATTGTTATCATTATTATTATTATCCTTATTATTATTATCATTATTATTATTATTATTATTGTTATTATTATTATTATTATTATTATTATTATTATTATTATTATTATTATTATTATTATTATTATTATTATTAGGAAGTACAGTGTTGGTAAATCTGGAGCAACTGATTCCTCAAAATTACTCCCAGCAACAACAGTCAACCATTATCATTACTAATCCGGTTCTGTTTCCAGGCACACTTTGGAGGAATCAGGGGCCGGATACTCAAAAAGTTCCTAAATTAGCCTTCCTATCTCACTTAGGAATGCCTAGTGTAGGAACAGGTTAGGAACTCCTATCTCGTTTCCTAAGTGCCCATACTCAAAACATTCTGAGGAGTTCCTAAACCCTTCCTAACACTTAGGAGTTCCTAAATCCTCTAGGAGTTTCTAAGTCCTTTAGCCAATCAGGAAGGAGCTTTCAAATAGTTCCCGCTTTTTTCCAGCCAATGGGGAAGAAGAATCATATCAGCTGTGTATTGTAAACACGTAATAAGAGCGCCTCTTATATGTTCCTCTTATATTAAAGTGCAGTATAGTATTATATATATTAAGTTCATATCAATTACAAATGAAATATATCGGTAAATATTGAAAGAATTACCGTTATTGCGTACGTTTTTTCTACCTTCATTACCCACTTATTTAGACCATTCAAATGGGGCATTTTGAAATTAGCCTGACCTTACCTGACCTGACCTAACCTAACCTAACCTAGACCGCATCAGACTACCGGGACCTAACCTGAGCAAACTACGGTAAATTTACAGAAGAACTGGGTTCACTATATTGCATATTTTAGTATCATTACCCACTATTTTGGACCATTCTAAGACACTTTTCATCTATGGTGTTTCTCTCGGAGATGCCCCGTTTTACAAACATAATTTGGAAATTAGTCTGACCTTACCTGACCTGACCTAACCTAACCTAGACCACAGCAGACTACCGGGACCTAACCTGGGCAAACTACCGGGACCTAACCTGGGCAAACTACCGGGACCTAACCTGGGTAAACTACCGGGATATAACCAGTGTAAACTATCATAAAGTGACTGGGGCAAATTTCCGGGACCTAGCCAGATGTGGTAACACTGCGCGATCCTAGCCAAAAACCCAGTTATTCTGTAATAATACCCAAACTACTGGGACCTAACCTGGGCAAACTACCGGGAAATTACCGTGGTAAAGTACAATAAATGACGGGGGTAAAATACTGGCACCCAGCCGGATCTGGCAACACTGCTGCAAAACGGTAATTCTTTCAATAAATACCAATATATCTCAGGAACTATGGTTGTGTGCCAATAATATGCTTAATTTATTATTTGTTCTTGTGTGTCATGTTCCTCCTGTGTTACAGTATTTTATTTTATTTTTTAAAGTCAGCATTACACATGAAATCAATGTCATTGTGTACTATATAATTATATATCTTTGTTTTAAGCTTAGTGCAGTTTTGTATATTTTTCTTATTTAAAATCACTACATGATTAGGTTAGGTTTTTCCATCCTCAAACTTACAATCTCTTCTCCATCCATCTTTTCAAGCTCAGTCTCTCCTCCATCCCTCCTCTCCAACCTACAATCTTTACTCCAAACTTTCCCTTACACTAATCATATGGTGTGGGACCAATGCACGGTAGGCTGTACTGTATATTTAGTGCTGTCTTCTTTACTTGCCTGCACATCTCCACTAGCACAGTGGAAGTGTTATACATATTTTGCCTTTGCAGAAACTGTGATACCGTGTCAACTCAGGTTTATTTATTTTTTCCTATAAACAAAATGTGATACTTTATGTAACTCAGGGTTATTTTTGTGTGTGCTACTTTTAGGCTTAATTATGTAGGCTAAGGAAATATAGATATATACAGGATATATTTTTAAAAAATTTTATTACTGGATAAATATATTGAAGAATTGTTAATGTAAGCATTAAATACAAAAGTTAAAAAAATTTGCCTGCTCATGATCCAACTCAGAGGTAAATAAAAACAAAAAAGACATCTTAGTTAAGTCACAGCCTACACAGTGAGACAACTGCAAAAAGAATCCTTTTCATGAAAAAACATTGCTTTTTCTGATAATATATGCACCACTGAGTTCACCACTCTGCTCACACTTGCTTGTGTCACTCCTGCTGTATCCCCAATTACACTTTGGAAGGTCCCACTCGCCAACAATCGCAGAGTCACTAACACTTGAGTACGTGTTGGTATCGCATGAGACCTTCTAGTGGGTCGAGTAACGTGTGGTTCCAGTTCCTGGCACAAATGTATTATTTCATGCCGAGGAAATCTATAGTAGCGCAGCAAGTGTTCATTACTATGATGTAGAGGGTCTAGCATATCCCTGTAGACTCTCTCACGCCTTAGCTGACGCCTATTTTCGTAGGCAAACGAAAGTTCCATCACTGCACTAGTCTCTTCACTCTCTTGCCTCTCCAACAACAACAAAATAACACGTTTGTGTTGGTGACTTCAAGTGTCGCGCTATCAATTTTCACAACTTTTCTACGGTGACGAAGTTCCTAACTCACTTAGAAGGCCTTGGGGGTCTTCCTAAATCCAACCGATTTAGGAATAATAAAAATGGCGTCCCACAGTGTCGATATTGCTTTGAGTTCCTAGCTCGACTGGGGAAGTTAGGAATTCCTAACTGAGATAGGAATTCCTAAATTGTTTTGAGTATCCGGCCCCAGGGTGCTCCAATGTACCAAAAGAATATCCTCCCCTTAAGATACAAGGGATAATAATTCTACAGATTATGAAAAATGTGAAATATAATATAACTAAATAAAAATGCAACCATAATAACATTTTTTTTTTTTTATTGATTGATTGAGTATGAAAGAAAAGAAATATAAAAAAAGATTGATTGGATATGATGGAAAAGGAATAAATAATGATGCATATATATATATATATATATATATATATATATATATATGTATATATATATATATATATATATATATATATATATATATATATATATATATATATATATATATATATATATATATATATATATATATATGTATATGTATATATATATATATATATATATATATATATATATATATATATATATATATATATATATATATATATATAATAAGATTGATAAATTATTAAGGGTAAAAGAAAGAACTTGAACTGACCTCATCTGAAGCGAGATACACACACAGATTGGCCACCTCGTCAGCACTTGCCAGGCGGCCCGTCAAGTTGTCCATTATATGATTGCAAATTTTCTGTAACACAATGTAAACAACTTGAGAGAGAGAGAGAGAGAGAGAGAGAGAGAGAGAGAGAGAGAGAGAGAGAGAGAGAGACATGAGGTATAATGAGAGGGACCGAATTGTACAGAATATAAACACCTTCAGAGAGAGAGAGAGAGAGAGAGAGAGAGAGAGAGAGAGAGAGAGAGAGAGACATGAGGTATAATGAGAGGGACCGAATTGTACAGAATATAAACACCTTCAGAGAGAGAGAGAGAGAGAGAGAATCGTACCGTAATTGTAGTGAGTCGTAATTTGGTTATATTGTTAAATTTTTCATATTAAAAAAAAAAAAATAACTATGAACCAAGCGACGAAGATCCTTTTACTCAAAGATTGAGTGTAGTAACATATAGCATCCATAGTATCATTTAGGCACGTTATAACTACTACACTACACTCGTTCCTTGCTGATACTAAACTAATTGGTGTTCTATGTACAGTCGGCAGCATAAGTTCGCTTCATTTCCACCTGCGTATGTATTAGCTATTGTGATGTTGTAATACAATTTTAATGCAGAGATGACAGATATAGTTCTCATATGGTAAATAATATATGTTGTTGGAATAAAAACTGATACAGAATGCAACTATCTGGTCATATTAGCAATAGTAAGTACACGAGATGGATGCGAGTTTATGCTGCCGGTTGTACAGTCGGCGGCAGAAGTCCTGTCGCCTCACCTGCTTCACCGAGACAGGCAGTGTTCACGGACTCGAGAAATACGCACGTTTTCTACACCTAATAATTTCGAGTCAATGAACATCGCGTGCCTCGGTGAAGCAAGTGAAGCGACAGGACTTTTGCCGCCGACTGTACAGTACCTGGGGCCGTATTGATCAAAGTAAAGTTCACTCTTAAATTAAAATATTATTTCTATGTGATCATTCATGGCAAGGACTAGAACCCGGCACAGCCCGAAAATTGTAATATAGTCTTGTATGTACACTCGTGATACGTAATTTCTGACCAGAGACGAACGGCAGGCACCACACACACATAGCCTACATTCGAACTCAGCCTCTATAGGTGTACTGAGTGGGGAAATGAGCAATACCAGGCGATTCGAAGCTTTCTGATCCTCACACTCTGGTCAGAAATTATGTATCACTAGTGTACAGATGCAATCAAATAACCAGTGACACCTTCCTTCCATCTTACAAATAAATTGGTATCATATCAAAATATAATCATACAACACCTTATGTCAACTCAACCCCCTCAATTATTATTATTATGAGGTGGTCCAAAATCATACACGTGTTGTTCTTTATTACCAAGATATTTACTACCATGGAAGGAAAGTGTTGGTGGATATTTGATTGTGGCTGTACACTCGTGATACATAATTTCTGACCAGAATGTGAGGAGCAGAAAGCTTCGAATCGTCTGGTTTTGTTCATTTCCCCCACCCAGTACACCTATAGAGGCTGAGTTCGAATGCCGGGTATGTGTGTGTGTGTGTGTGGTGCCTGCCGTTCGTCTCTGGTCAGAAATTACGTATCACGAGTGTACGATGCATCATAAGAAAAGTTTACTGCTTAGGCTCATATTGACTTGATGCAGGCAAGCTGAGAAGGGCAGGGGCCAGCACAATAGTGTTTTTATGGTAAAATGAAAATCGATGCACATTTAGATTGGTTTTATTACATTTCTTCTTTAACTAATTAATTAAAAGGCTCTCTTCTCCATCTCTCCATTCATAATATTATACAAAAGGAATTGAGTGACGAAAGATGAATAGTATACGATCCTTAGTTTTGTTTAGGATTGTCATGGGGAAAATAATCGACTTTTTACACCCTCGACAGTTGCGTCCAATTTCTTTTCATCCAAATTACTAGACACTGGATGAGCTGTTGTTGACAATGGCATGGTAACGGTACACTGACCCTTCAGACAATAATAAAGAGCTTTGTACTGGCACTTTGTCATCGTCAACAACACATATTATATTCTTGCATATAAAACAGCTTTTTGGCATGTACAGCTTTGGTATTAAAAAACAAAAACAAAAAAAAAACAAAAAAACAGCTTTGGTACAGTCATGGTCAAAAGTCCTGTAACCTGTTGAATAAAAGCGAGTCATTTGAGTGAATCTTATGAATCAATTTTGCAGAGTCCAACAACTATTGTTTCGGATCATTTTTCGAGGCCATTACAATAGAAGGTGTTGCAGGACTATTGACCATGACTGTACACTCGTGATACGTATAATTTCTGACCAGAGACGAACGGTAGGCACCACACATTCGAACTAACTCAGCCTCTATCGATGTACACTCGTGATACGTAATCTCTGACCAGAGACGAACGGCAGGCACCACACACACATACCCTGCATTCGAACTCAGCCTCTATAGGTGTACTGAGTGGGGAAATGAGCAATACCAGGCGATTCGAAGCTTTCTGCTCCTCACACTCTGGTCAGAAATTATGTATCACGAGTGTACTTCAAGAGCATGAAATTTGACCACTGCTTCGAAATGGGTCTCATGCACTTTGTCGAGGTGAGTAAGGCAAACATACCAACAAGTGCTACTTCTAAAAGGTTTAAGGACCCCCGTATTGTAGTAAGAAAATTGGAGGTGAGTGAGTCCTTCAAACATTGTCACGAAACACCACCAACATTGAAGGAGTTTGTTTCGTGGCATAGTCAGGAGGAATCAGAAGCCACCATGTTTTATACACGATCACAGGGTCCTTAATTAATAAAATAACACCGACCCAGGACACAGTACACTCGTGATACGTAATTTCTGACCAGAGACGAAAAACAGGCACCATACATACACACACACACACACACATACCCTGCATTTGAACTCAGCCTCTATAGGTGTACTGGGTGGGGAAATGAAGAATACCAGGCGATTCGAAGCTTTCTGTTCCTCACACTCTGGTCAGAAATTATGTATCACGAGTGTACGTATGGCCTTGTATCAAATCACACCTTATGACCTCTTGAGTGTAAGGCCAAGAATATCCATGGTGTTGACGATGGTGTGGTACCGGTACGATGACTCCATAGACACACTACAGAGCCATCGTACCGGTACACCACACCATCGTCAACACAACGAATGGTCTTGCGTGTGGCCCTAAATCAGGATGACTCGGGTCGATTTCATAGGTCTATAGATCATGAAAAATGTGGAATAAAAGATAATTTAAATACGACGTACCTAGAATGAGATTGATTGAGTGAAGTGAAAAAAGAGAAATAACAAAATAAATCAATTATAATGAGACTGATGAAAGAAGAGCACGAAAAAAAAATGCCACCTTAAGGGGTAATACACCTTTGGGACATTGGAGCGCCTTGATTCCTCCAAAGGATGCCAAGAAACAGGACCAAAAAAAAACTGTGGCCTGTTGACTGGAATAGTTTGCGTGAATCGGTTGCTCCAGATTTTCCAACATTGTATTACCCCTTAAGTTAACCCTTCAAGCGCGGGGATAATCGAGTGTGTCTGTTTTTCAGTGCGGGCATATTTTACAAAACGTAAATAAACTTTAGCGGCTAGTAACTTATAAACCACTAAAGCTACATGAATAAATAAAACATGATATTGAAGTACAAACCTTTAGTTGTCTCCTGATGTATATACCTGTAAAGACTATATGGACATCTATAGAACGGGAAACTAGCTCAGAATGACCACCAATCAAAGCAAACTTGGACACTCCTTTGATAATATATTCCGTCCTCACACACTCAGTGAGTTGGTTAGGCTAAGTAGGGTTGGACCAAGAGAGAGCGGGGACTTGTGGTTATGTGGCCAGCCAAGGGTGCTATCAACCATGAGATAATCAAACTAGAGTTGGGACCTGCGCAAATTTGAAAATTGTGTTGATGTCATATGTCCTATGTTGTCACCCGCAGTCAACACCACTTGTTGGTCGTGACGACATAATGTGAGGGTTAATAAGTTTGATTGATTGAGGATGAAAGATGATAATAAAGATGAACCAACAATGAGACTGACTGACTAACGATAAAGACAGACTGTCCCAGGCCTGGACACGATGGAGAGGTGGGACATCATGCACAAAGGGACCAATGAAAGTAGAGTCACTCCTAAGCTAAAATGTTGTTGGTAAGCGTTGATTCATGGCAAGGACTAGATTCTTTTCATGAAGTACTGTTTGGAAATCATATAATAGAAACTCGTACTTCAAGAGGAGGAAAATGGACCACTGAGGTCAGCAGTGCAGACACATGATGAAGTGAGAACTCTGAAAGGTTTTGTGAATACCGGCCCTGATCAACACTACACAGTATAGCTTAGCCTAATGCACTCACCATATCGGAGTCCTGATAATTCTGCTTTTTTACATTATAGCTTGGAGTTGCTACTGGAGAAGGACATACCACATTGCATCTGATGGAAGATGATATACATTATAAACCAAGTATATGAACTACATATACACCATGTATATGATCTGCACCTACAAACTTTCAGTATATATCCCCCATCAAAGAACCAACCAACTTAATTAATTACGAAATAAACAAAAATGATGATTTGATAACTGTGTAGTATCCCAAGGTCAGTAATCTATGCAACCAACTGAACACTGGCGCACCCTCCCTCCCTGTCCCTTCCCCATCAGTCAGTTAAATGATCAAATCACTGATAAGGAAAGGGGCTACAAGAGGCAGGGAGGGACGGCACACCGGTGTTTGGTTTAAAACATGGAGTTAACCTGGGCTTCCATATTGTTATCAAAATATCATTATTATGCATTTCTTTACAGGATAAAGTGGGTTTGTTTTTCGATAAAGGATATATTCCCAAAGTTTGTCTGGTGAAGTTCGTATACATATGTACTGCATAATATGGCAGTTGTGTTATTGTTATTGGTACTCTCAGTCGCAAAGTATGTTTTTGTTTGTGCCTAAATGTTCATTGAAATGGTGGATCAGCACTTCGATAATCCTTTCTTTTGTAATGTACTGCTCGTTTTGTTATTGTTTTTAGACAAGCATCTTAACCAACTGACTGACCTGATACGTTGGCGAATGTAGTCTCTTGCTACGCCTTTGGTGAGACCGATGACAGCAGCCTTGGTGGCCCCGTACAAACTGCACCTTGGAATACCTCGTAAAGTACTGGCAACTGACCCCATGTTGATGATGGAACCTCCATCTCCACTCGACAACATCTGATGACAAGGGTGAGTGAGGCCAATTATAACACATCTCTAATACACGATTGGTTACTGTCTACCATAGTAATATAAATATAGAATAAAATATTATACTGCCTACCCTTACAATACATCTCTAATACACTATACTGTCTTGCCAATTAAGGGGATAATACACTTCTGGTACATTAGAACGAATTGATTCTTCCAAAGTATGCCAGGAAACAGACATCATTATCTTTGTTTTTCCTGGTCCTGTTTCCTGCATGGCATAATTTGGAGGAATGAAGGCACTCAATGTACCAAAAGTATACCATTTAATGCATAATCAAACAGAGAGAGAGAGAGAGAGAGAGAGAGAGAGAGAGAGAGAGAGAGAGAGAGAGAGATAGATTAATACAATACTAACCTGAGGGAGGAAGGCCTGGATGGTATGAAACATGCTTTTGACGTTGACATCGAAGTCTTTGTCCCATTCCTCCTCGGTTGTCTCCAAGAAGGTTTGGTTAGTCACGATTCTGAGGCCAAGATATCTCATTAGCAGAATAGTAGTAGTAGTAGTAGTAGTAGTAGTAGTACATCATAATGTCACTTACTCTACTATTTGGTAAATCTGGAGTAACCAATTCCTTCAAACTATTCCAAGCAACAAGACATCAGTATTTTTGTTAACCTGGTCATACTTTGAAAGAATTAAGGCACTCCCAATGTACGAAGTATGTACAGTCGCGGCACATAGTCCTTGACCAGGGTATAAAGGGAAGTCTGGTCAAGAACTATAGTACCGTGACTCTACTATCTCCTTCATGTGGGAGAACTGCTGGAGACATACAAAGAGGTTAATTAATACAGTATATATGATATTTTCAGTCCGTCGTTGTATCCACTCTACCCCAGTTACTTACCCAGCACAGTTAAACAGCACATTGATGTCAAGAAACTCCTTAGCAAGTGCACGTATCCCTGCTCCGTCGCTCACGTCCAATACCCGGCATGCTACACCTGTACACACATACGAGTATACACAATACATTATACAAGCACGTTGGAAAGGGATACTTAATACCAAATACACTCACAGTCACGTGTAGAGGGAAACACAAAAACATCAACATTATCGAAGGTCATAAAAGACTGTTGTCAACTCCTCAGTGAAGTTAAGTACTGCAAAACCTTATACTCGTTCAAACGCAATGTGTCTAGGCATCTCGAACAAAGTTGGACATGATTTTGGACCACTCTCTCGTTGGTTTCGCAGATGGGGACAATTAACGGGCTCTCAGCCTTTAGTCCTAAGCTTTTTAAATATAGATAAAATATTAGTGCTTAGTAAAGTCGTTAGACCAAAGCAATTATCGACCCCCATTTCTCCTCACTGAAACTTGGGTATATGCAGCAACAACTGTCAGTAAATCATTCACAGTCTCCTGCTTTATCTGTCCTCAGTCTCGACCCAAAGGCAGATATTTTGATAGACTCTGGCACAAAGCTTTAATTTCTAAACTGCTGCTCATTCGGTTTCTATCATTCCCTCTGCACTTTAATCTCTGATTTTCTTTTTGGCACTTATGTAGCTGCTGTTGTAGAATGTCAATTGTTCCTCTAAGTCTATCAATAGTGGTGTTCCTCAGGGTTCTGTTCTATCACCTACTCTCTTTCTCCTTTTCCTCAGTCACCTTCTTCGCTGTCCTTCCTCCCCTATCCACTCCTTTGCCGATTATACCACTCTACACTACTCCACCCAGTTTGACAACCGCCCATATCACGTGATGATGTTATAGTACACCTGACTTCTGATCTTTCCCTCGTCTCCAACTGGGGCAGAGAAAACCATTTTGTTTTCAATACGTCGAAAACACGGTTCCTTCATCTTTCAACTCTCACTGATATTCCAAATGACTTTCCACTCATCTTTAGCAACGTGCAGCTTGATTTTTTTCTCTTTCCCGTAATATTCTTGGAGTCTCTCTCACAATCTCACTTGGAGAGATCATATTACGTCTCTAGCTAAAACTGCCTCAAAAAAGTTAGATGTGCTGCTTAGATTCCTGAATACTTCACCCCCACACAGTTACTGTCTCTGTACAGGGGTCTCATCCACCCCTGTATGGAGTATGGCTCTCACTCCTGGACAAGGTGGAATCTAAGGCCTTTCATCTCATCAACTCTCCTCCTCTTACTGATGCACTACAAGCTCCCTCTCTTCACTGCAGTGTTGCATCACTTTCCCTCTTCTATCACTATTACACTGGACACTGCTCCTTTAAACTCTGTCAATGTATGCTTCCTCCCCTCAGGAGGGTATGCAACATTCACCAAGCCACTCAATCTCACCCCTTTTCTGTCCAACTCCAAAATTCAGTCTTTCATATACACAACTGGTCAACTCTGTAACACTCCATCTCCATTATGCTCCTTCAAACGCATTGTGTCTAGGCTTATCGGACGAAATTGGACATGAATTTGGACCTCTCTTATTGTGTTTTTACAAGTGAGGGCAATAAACAGGCTCTCAGCTTGTAGTCTTCATCTTTTTATAATTTAAAAATAACTATGCAATGGTCACACTTGCCATCGTGTTCCCGGACTTGATTCTTCATAATTCTGAACCCTCTGACTTGCTTGTCTCAGCTTACCTGTTATTCTTAGTATAAATACAGATGTACTGGATATATATCTCTACACTAATTCTACGATCATACTTTAAGGAGGTTAATACACTTTTGGTACACTCGCGGTCAGAAGTTGTGTCCCGATTCCCTGACACGATGAATGGCAACCAGACGAGGCTCCAAGGTTCGAACAACGGTACACACTGTACATTAGAGCACATTGATTCCTCCAAAGTATACCAGGAAACAGGACAAAAGATGACTGAACAAAAATAATGGTGGCCTGTTGATGTTTGGAATAGTTTGGAGGAATCCTTTACGCCACATACAGTATATCAACATTTACTACACCCTTAAAAGTGCAACACATTCTATAACAATCTCCTATCTCAGAAATCTCCTCCATTTCAAAATATATCAATGTTCACCACCGACTTTGGCTTTCATCTCCCTTCAGTCTGGTAGGGAGAACTTACTTAGCTAAGGTCTGAGTCTTGACAATCTTATTAATATAGGCAACTGAGTATTGGATGTAATTATTAATGGGGCTACATTCATTGTACCACTAAGCATTTATTCTTGTCATTCAAAAATAATTCACAATATATTTACCACTTGGCAATTTTTCTTGTCACTCAAAAACAAAATTCACAATATATTTACGAGATTGAGATGCGAGTTGGTTGAGCTTCTCCTGGTTGATGTCTACAGCCACTACCAATGCTGCTCCCTCCCTCAGGAAGGCCTCCACAGTAGCTAACCCGATCCCTGGAACAAAATTAATGTTCCTTAAATACTGTGTTTTGAGTGATTTGGGGTTTAATTATATTAGGATATGCTTTGTAGCTGAGTGGGGGGAGCGTGGGAAGCGGAAGTCTAGGGTGGTGGAAAAAAACACAGATTTATCAGGTATCACACGGGTTTATTTTCCTCAGTCCTGTGGCCAATCTAATTAGGCTTCCTACTTCCTCCAACCCGTTTCATGAGGTGTAGAGGACAACGTGGGATCAATGCGAGGGAAATTTAGCTTTAGATCGGAGGAGGATTGACAGAAAACGGAGGAAATGCGTGTCAATGTGATAAACCCATTTCACCACTTCATACCCTTACAATCACAGACCATTCCCTCCAGCCCACCTGAGTCCAATCCAGATATCTGAAGCAGGCGGTTTCTGGACGACAGCCCACCCAAACCATCACACACACACACACACAAACTAACACACACACAGACACATCTCGAAACAATGAAGGCTTAGGGTAGGCTGTCGTGGAGAAACCGCCTGCTCCAGATCTTGAGCTTCGACTCAGGTAGGCTTGTGCAAGACAGAGATGTTGGCTCTGGACTGATCATTATACCTTGTGCTGCGGCGGTGACCACACAGCGCTTGCCAGCCAATTTACCAGTGGCTGAAGGGACAGACGAGGTGGCAGGAGTCGACGACATACCTTGGCAAGTGACGGAAGACAATCAAGGTTATGGATGGCAGAAGTTATGTTCAAATTATGACAATGGGAACTGGCACCAAACAAACTCACAAAAATTATATATTTATCTATATATTGTTATTATTATTATTATTATCATTATTATTCGTTATTATTATTATTATTACTATTAGTTATTATTACTATTAGTTATTATTACGATTACTATTATTATTATTTTTTTTTTTTTTTTTTTTTTTGCTCGAAATTGAGGGATTATTATTATTTTTTGGCTCGAAAATGAGGTTCAGAGAAGAAATTAACCAGAAAGAATCGATGAAACGAATGTAGATAGAGGGGAGATGGTGGGCGAGGTGTTAGCACAGCAGGGTCGGCAGATGTACAGCTCCGGACAGATCAATGGTCCACACCCCATCCATCAGCGACTTGTTTTGGGCCTCATTGGATCTGGTAACAGTTGCAGGTGGAGGGAGGGGGGATGTTAGTGGGAGAGGAGGAGAGAAATGTGGGCGGAGCTATATAGGAGGGTAAAGAATGATCAGGTAGAGAGACGTGTGTCAGGAGGAATGAATGAAGCATACACTGTGAACGGTATCGAATCACCAATAGTATAAAGCAGGGTTCTTTAAACTTTTTCAGTCGTTACCCAGTTTTTACTATGACAACATTCTCGCGACCCATACAGAAAGATCTTTTACAAATTATCAGAATTATCAACCAAAGAAAATACAAGGCCAGAAACTAAAACTTAATATTTATGATTAAAAGGAATTCTAACCAGAATTATAAACACTGCCTCACCTACCCCTCCCTCTCTCTCTCTCTCTCACTCTCTCTCTCTCAAGAAGGCTAATATTTGTGCAATGATTTTGTTTTATTGATAATTAAATATATGAATATTCGATTATAAAAATATGTTAGGTGGATTCATGTATGAACTTCATATTTATTTTACTGTCACGAACATTATTATTCTATTTTATTCATGTATTTATTTTTGTGAGCCTGCAACCCAGTTTGGAGGAATTCGGGACCCGTAATTTGAAGAACCCGGGTTTAAAGAAGTGCATACTGCATTAACGTAAGTGGATATAGGAGAGAAGAAATGTGATGATTTGAGGCAAGGGTGAGGAGGAAGAGGGTAAGACAAGTGAAGGTGATTAGTTGAAAAGTAATAACAAACAAATATAATTAGAATATCTGTTACATTATATCCTTTAAATAAAGGCATTGTCTTTTGTTCACCATCGTAGTGGGATAGACTACTGAATATATATCATCCTTTGGATATTAGACGGCTATCCCTGTATTCCTTTTATTTCTCGTGCTTGCCCCGTAGGGGAGTATTGCCTGTAATGATGTGGGCAATACTTTTTTAAGGGTTTTGGCGCCCCTTCGGTCCCAGTCACTAGCTTACATTTCTTCAACTGTCCCTCCTTTCTTCCTATTTCATTCTTGCTTGCTGTCACACCTCTCTATCACCTTTTCCTGGTGCTAAATGACCTCACTGTTGCGCCACCTAATATCAATCAAATCCCTCGTGCTTGTAGTCCACCCTATTTATCACCTTCTCCCAAGCCCAGCTGTTTTGTTTTCTTTTTCGGCAGAAGACGGTTTAATTTTCTAACTTTTTTAATAATCATATTTGTCAACAAATTCATTAAGCTATTTACCAGGATTTTTTCTTCTAAATATGCATTTCCTTAAAAATAAACGATGTTAAACTTAAATAGGCGCCGCTATATGGCGTTTTCAATAAACTTGGTCTAATTTTATGCATAGGCTATATATATTACAGTATCTCTCAAGTAACTGGCAACCTTACACTTCCTCCCTACTGTCTTATCCCTCTCTTGCTTGTCCTTCCCTCCTTTCTTACCGTTTATCTTTTCTTTCTCATATTTTTAACCTTCTCATTCGTTCTTAAAAAGTTTTAATGACATAGGCCTTTCTCCCTTATCACTTATAGTCCAATTATATGATTCGAAAAACTACGGCTGAGATTATGTTGTAGATCGTATTTTGGTTCTCAACAGCGAAGTCATATAGCGCCAGAAAACGGTGATAGAGAGGCGAGACAGCAAGAAGGAAGGAAATAGAAAGAAAAGAGTGGTAGTTGAAAAACTAAAAGCTATTGGCTGGGGCCGAAGGGGCGCCAAAACCCTTAAAGTATTTCCCACATCACTAATGCAGGCAATACCTTCCTACGGGGTCGATATGGAGATAATTTAGAAAACAACTAGAGATTTATGGGGAAAGATATATGAATTATTTAGAATTAAAGTGTTGGCAGATACGCATTATTATCCCAGCCACAGCATTTCGCCTTCATAAAACTGAAGGACTATAGGTTTCATGCATTGCCATTTGCTAGTTTGTTGCTAGTCAGAATGTTAACTTGTTAAACCCATTTGCAGGAAAGAGAAATATATTATATCTTTCTTTTTAAGTTACTTATAGGTCATTTAGCACCAGGAAAAGGTGATAGAGAGGTGTGACTGCAAGCAAGAATGAAATAGGAAGAAAGGAGGGACAGTTGAAGAAATGTAAGCTAGTGGCTGGGACCAAAGGGGCGCCAAAACCCTTAAAGTATTGCCCACATCATTACAGGCAATACTCCCCTACGGGGCAAGCACGAGAAATAAAAGGAATACAGGGATAGCTGTCTAGTATCTAAAGGATGATATATAATCAGTATTCTATCCCACTACGATGGTGAACAAAAGACAATGCCTTTATTTAAAGGATATAATGTAACAGATATTCTAATTATATTTGTTTGTTATTACTTTTCAACTAATCACCTTCACTTGTCTTACCCTCTTCCTCCTCACCCTTGCCTCAAATCATCACATTTCTTCTCTCCTATATCCACTTACGTTAATGCAGTATGCACTTCTTTAAACCCGGGTTCTTCAAATTACGGGTCCCGAATTCCTCCAAACTGGGTTGCAGGCTCACAAAAATAAATACATGAATAAAATAGAATAATAATGTTCGTGACAGTAAAATAAATATGAAGTTCATACATGAATCCACCTAACATATTTTTATAATCGAATATTCATATATTTAATTATCAATAAAACAAAATCATTGCACAAATAATAGCCTTCTTGAGAGAGAATGAGAGAGAGAGAGGGAGGGGTAGGTGAGGCAGTGTTTAGAATTCTGATTAGAATTCCTTTTAATCATAATTATTACGTTTCAGTTTCTGGCCTTGTATTTTCTTAGGTTGATAATTCTGGTCATTTGTAAAAGATCTTTCTGTATGGGTCGCGAGAATGTTGTCATAGTAAAAACTGGGTCACGACTGAAAAAGTTTGAAGAACCCTGCTTTATACTATTGGTGATTCGATACCGTTCACAGTGTATGCTTCATTCATTCCTCCTGACACACGTCTTCTCTACATTACCTCCTATATAGCCCCGCCCACATTTCTCTCCTCCTCTCCCACTAACATCCCCCCTCCCTCCACCTGCAACTGTTACCAGATCCGACGAGGAACAAACCAAGTCGCTGGTGGATGGGGTGTGGACCCTTGGTCTGTCCGGAGCTGTACTGTACAAAGAGAAGGAGATCGAGAGATGCTTTATAGGGCAGAGAAAGACAAAAAAATTACATAAAGTACTTGAGATAAAAGTGGTTAATCAGGCAGATAATAATTCATCTCTGTCAGTCATACGTTATCACCAAGCCACTTATACAGGGAGATTATATTGTTGGTGGGTTGGAAGGGCTCTGAGTCCTCCAATATATGCCGCTAAAAAGATTCCATACTAGTATCATGAAGGTCGTAGTACGGAGGAATCACAGACATTCCAATTCACCAAAAAGAGAATCTGCCCTTAATTAAGATAAGAGAGATGGAACCGTATTTATAAAAGTAAGGTTATATTTATTCATTTTGTATTTGTGTTTGTTTATATTGTGAAAATAGGAAGAGAGTGATGTCTTTGGGAGTATGTTGGATTACTCTCAGTGAATGTGAGACACGAAAAAGATCAGCAAAGGTGGATAGGCGAGTAAAACTGGCGTTGTAACCCTTCCTATCACCAGTTCAGTGTCCACCCGAGGAGTACTGCCCTGTTCGGTTGGTGTCATCGTTGTT
Organism: Petrolisthes cinctipes; assembly: GCA_033782935.1. Classification (NCBI taxonomy): domain Eukaryota; kingdom Metazoa; phylum Arthropoda; class Malacostraca; order Decapoda; family Porcellanidae; genus Petrolisthes; species Petrolisthes cinctipes. The sequence goes on along the minus strand of JAWQEG010001608.1, from coordinate 58,858 downwards.
GTTTTTTAATGTGGTAATACACTGTTTTTACATTGGAGTGCCTTGATTCCTCCAAAGTATGCCAAGAAACAGGAACAAATGCACCAAAATAATGGTGTTGTGTTGTTGCTTGGAATAGTTTGGAGGAATCAGTTGCTCCACATTTACCAACACTGTACTTCCTCCATAATAGCCATATTATAATTTTGTTCTTCACATGTTATTTATTTACCTTTATTACAATGCTGAGGGGAACTGTCGCTAGAACACATCAAGTTAATTATTAATGCCAGATAAAATGATCGAAGTCTTGCATTAACAAAAATATATTTATAAATAAATGAAAGATACAAACTATATAATAATAATGATGATGATGATGATAATAATGATGATAATAATAATAATAATAATAATGATGATAATAATAATAATGATGATAATAATAATAATGATAATAATAATAATGATAATAATAATAATGATGATGATGATAATAATGATGATGATGATGATGATGATGATGATGATGATGATGATGATGATGATGATGATAAATACATACAAAATACAAAATACATACAAAATACATACAAAAACACATAATAATAATAATAATAATAATAATAATAATAATAATAATAATAATAAATAAACATAGGTATTAACATTAAGAAAATTGGACCATGAACCTAAAATAATAATAACACCAAGCGACAAGAATAGGGGAGGTGGCCGAGTGGTTAGTGTTCTGGACTCGTAACCTATAGGTCGGGAGATCGATCCTCTCAGGTGAGGGCCTGAGAATATTTACTCTTCCGATTTGAGTTTGAGGCACTAACTATAAGGCCACCGAACATCGTAAAACACCCTCACTGGTACCATAACACCCTCGCTGGTACCATAACAGCTGCAGTATTTGGGAATTACCCTCACTTCCCTCCCTCTGTGGCTGGGTACCAGTTCGGAAGTCGTGACGTGTGTGTGTGTGAGTAGCAGTTGACCTGGGCCACGGTAACGGGCTCGATTGAGCCTATAACCAGTGTCAGAACGACGTCACTGATAATTATAAAGGCAGAATAAACCGTATAATTATAAAGGCAGAATAAACCGTATAATTTACAGGCAGAATAAACCATATAATTATAAAGGCAGAATAAACCGTATAATTATAAAGGCAGAATAAACCGTATAATTATAAAGGCAGAATAAACCATATAATCATAATCATAGGTTGCCTCGGTCTGTCCAGGTTTCAGAGTTCCAGCAAAATGAAAAAAGTTGTTTGTTTTCCTTCCATCTTTTCTTTCTGTTTCCTTCGTGCTTGCTGTCTCACCTCTCTATCACCTTTTTCTGGCGCTATATGACCTCGCTGTTGCGGCACCTAATATCAATCAATCAATTAATCAATTGTTTTCCTTCTTTATTATGAAAACTGGTTAATGAAGACGACGGGAATTATTTGCCAAGTTTTAAAAAGATCACCTCTGGCCAAACCAAGAAACCAACCAATTTTCCTACCCAATACGGAATAAACTCTACGGGAATTGGAGTGGAAATTCACAATGACGTGAAGAGCAGCATGCTGAGAAACACCCACTTTCTGTCTAAAATAGTTTCTGTCTAAAAAAAAAAAAGTGGGTTTTCCTCTACGGGAATTGCATACCATCTCGAACCAACAGCAACTTAAGGAACCCTGTGTGTGATGTAGTCAGAAAATTGGAGGTTCGTGAGTCCTTCAAATATTGCCACGACACACACACACACACACACACAAACACACCAAATGGAAGGAGCTTGTTTCGTAGCATGGTCAGGAGGAATCAGAAGCCTCCAATTTTCATACACGATCATAGGGTCCTTAAGGGGGAAATTTGATATTGGTAAATCTGGGGCAACTGAATCCTCCAAACCATTCCAAGCAACAGAACACCATTATATTTGTCCATCTGGTTCTGTTTCCTGGCATACTTTGGAGGAATCAAGGCACTCCAATGTAACAAAAGTGAATTACACCCTTAAGGGGAGGGAGTGTAACGGTGATGTGATAATGATAGATAATGTAATTTATAATATGACAATTACAACTTACCTTACCCTGTTAATTTATGATCTCGTTGGTTGGCTGCAGCGAAGAACAAAAAGTCGGGGACTAATTCCCCGTTTTAGGCCCCATCCACCATACACATAATAAATTTTTATGTTAAGGGGTTCTTCCCGATATATGTGTATTTATATAGATAACAAATCTACTGGTGTATTCAAACAACCAATTGCAAATTTCTATATTTATTCAACTCCAGTATGCCAACATGAATAAATTAATTTCACACACACACACACACTCACGCAACGCTAACTAGCTACTCGCTCTCGCTACCTCTCGCTCTCGCTCGCGTGACGATAGTCTAGCTTACGTTAACACTGTAGTAATTCTATCAATTGTTACGCAAGTTGGAATATTTTTCTAATGTCTCACACTTTAGAGTCTCACAACACACTCGTAATTTTCTTCAAAGATCCAGCTTCCCCCTCACCTAATTCAGTTACTGAACCAGCGTCAATGCAACTAGTCAGTATACAACTGTAAAGCCTTGTGAATCGCGTAATATACAACGAATTCGGCGTTTACGTTGATCACTCCCCACTGCACACGTGGAGGATTGATCTAGGTAAGGGAAGCTGACGATACGAGTGTGTTCCTTCCTTCGAGTGTGTCCTGTTCCAACTGACCCCAATTCTTCCTCCTTAACTGGAGGCTGAAATTTCAAAATTTCTACTGACTCCTCCTCCTATCTGTGTTCGTTTTTCCTAACTGGCTACGATTTACATTGTACCCACTTATTCCTGAGTTATACATGCAATTGCAATTTACCTATGGCGTGCTAATAATTCCCGATAATTCCCCTCCACTTCACGATCATTTACAATACCATAAATTACCCTGGTAGCATAATTGAGTAATACATTATGTACTTAATGTACGAACACCTATAAGACAAGATGTGCAAATTCAGTTGAAACCCGGCCTTCCTGACCCTTTTCTAATTTTGGCTACTAATCCGGTACCTGAGGATTAAGACTACCTGCAGATTAACCCGCTGCACCCCCAACTTAACCCACTCCTGTCTCCTTTGTCTCATGAATGGAATATTCCAGAACCTTCTCTAGAACATTCTATAATGACACCAGTATGGAATTTTCCAACTCTCTGTAATTCAAATTACGTCACGAGTATTATGTCTGACTCGTGACATTCGCCCACACAAAGAGACATTGCTCTATGCAATGTTTAATAGATTCGTGAAGTGGTAACGACGCCCTTGCATGTATAACTTTACAATAGCCATTCATCCACACTTCACTTATTCTTGTATGTGTCAATTACTATCACCAGTTACGTGTTCATTTTTGCCAATGAGTGGAAAACTCCCAACAGTTACTTTAGCTTTTCAATCTTAGGAAGAAACTCCGAGGCAAGAATGAATGTACCTGGTAATTTCTGCTCAGTACAATTTGTACACATTTAAGCAATCTTTAAGTGTGGTGTATGTAATGCATTGTGTATTTGTTACATAATATGTAGGAAATGCAACAATATCTCTGGAAGGCAATATATATATATTAGTGAATTATCCGAGCCTTGGATCAGAGTAAACCGCTGGAATCTGTGTCTTGGATAAGGTTACACAAATATGCAATAATAATTCTGGAAGGCAATATATTGTTAGTAAATTATCCGAGCCTTGGATCAGAGTAAACCGCTGGAATCCGTGTCTTGGATAAGTTGCACAAAATACAATACATAGAACATCGGATTTTCCCAACACCCTAGGAGCCCCCTTGATCTGAGTCGCATAAGACTCGTGCTCGTTACGCTCGGAGAGGTAACAATTTACGAGCAATTCGACACGGAGGATACTTCTGCCAGTCGATCTACGCATGAATATTTACTCGGTTAAAACTAATTAACGAGTAATTTGACCCGGAGGATACTTCTGCCGGTCGATCTTCGCATGATACCAGCTGCTTCCATGTCATTAATTTCCTTACGTACTGTATCAATCAGCCGTACAGGAATAGGATATGGTTTCACCCTCACTGGTGTGTCGCTCGTAAGCTGTATCTCATGACAGGCTACGTTGGCAACAGCAGGCCTGTCAAAGAACACACGTGAATATTTTGCCAGTACCGCATTGACTCTTGCAAGCTGGTCTGGTCTTAAATTCTCCGAAACGGAGACCTCAGCCACTGTCTCACCTTGACGAGCTTCAGCCGTCTGCGGAGTATATCCCTCGTCACCCTCGGGGATTACCACAGCAGCGCTAACCATGTCTACTGCTGGGGAAAAATGACCACGGACTAGACTTAACACTTCACTCTGTTCTGAGGTGATGTTATAACAGCCTGCCCCAACTGTGGTAACAATGGAAGTACACCCCTGTTGGGTGGTGTAATATTCCTTAAGCATATTAATATGGAACCGCTTGGCTTCACCTTTGATTTTAACTATGTAGTTAAGGTCATTCACCTTCTTGACTACTTCAAAGGGACCCTTCCACTGAGCCAACAACTTATTATGAGCTGTTGGTAACAGAACGAGACACTTCCCCCCTACCTGTAGCGTTCGGAGCTTAGTTTTCCTATCATAGTAGGACTTCTGAATCTCCTTTGCTTTAGCCAACTCCTGCTTTGCAATCTCGCAGGTTTGCTGTAATCGTTCTGCCAAATCAATTACATAAGAATAAGTGGTTTTCACCACGGGATCCGATTCCTCATCGTCCCAAAGTTCACGTAGAACCTGAAGTGGTCCTCGAGCAGGTTTACCATACACTAACTCGAATGGACTAAATTGCAACGATGCCTGAGGTGCTTCGCGATACGCGAACAGTAGTGGCGAGATATACCTGGACCACTCCCTAGGTTGTTCTACTGCCATCCTCCTCAACATTTTCTTGAGAGTACCATTAAACCTCTCACACAACCCATTACACATTGGATGATAAGGTGTTGTCCTCAACCCTTTAACTGAGAGTAATCTCCACAATTCCTCCATCATCGCGGAGGTAAATTGACTGCCTCGGTCGGACAATACCTGCTTTGGTATGCCGACACGACAGAATATATCCAACAAGGCTTCAGCCACTGTAGTGGCTTCAATATCACGCAGAGGCACTGCTTCAGGCCATCTGGTCGCGAAATCCACACAGGTAAGAATGTACTTGGCACCGTCCGTAGCCCTCGGAATAATCGGTCCAACAATATCAACCGCTACTCTCTCAAATGACTCTGAGATAAGCGGTAGTGGTTTTAGAGGTGCGGGCTTCACCCGACCCCTGTCACACGTTTTCTGACAAACGTCACATGACCTCAACAATCTCCCTATCTCTCTCCCCATACCTGGCCAATAGAAATGAGACTGAATCCTATCAATTGTTTTCCTCATCCCCATATGACCCCCTAATATAGAATGATGACCCAGGTTGAACACAGCCTGTCGGTATTTCTCTGGTACGAGAAACTGAACCCTCTCTTCCCCATCGGGGTTTACTGTACGTCGGTAAAACCTGTTTCTCCTCCTGACATAACTGGTTACAATACCATGTCGATCTCTACTGTCACCCTCAAGTGCCTGCTTGCGAACAAGTGCCAATGAAGGGTCACTTGCTTGCTCTGCAATTACATCCTCGCAATTGACGAGGTCGGCAGCAGTTGTCACTTGAAGTGGAACAACTGTTTTCTTCGCATGCGCCATACCCCTGGTTACAGCAGCTGCACCAGTCTGTGTGGAAACTTCCACTGAACATGCATTCTTAACCCCTGGTATATTTCCTATTACCAAATCTGACACAGGATTTTGCATGACTGCTGCAATTACCTGGCCTGTATAGAATGGACTCTCCACTGCAACTTTAGCAAGAGGATAGAGCCTCCTGGTACCATCAATCATAGTGATAGTTACCTGCTCCCCTGTAAAATCATTAGAAGCAACTAAACCATCAGCGACACAACACCCCGATGACCCATTATCTCGAAAGACTTCAACAGATATCCCGTTAACAATTCCCGGACAAATATGGAAACCAGACTTACCTTTCGAGACTCCTGTCGCGTTTAGTCACAATTGATGAGGTTCGTGAACCGACTGAGGCACTCGTGGTTCTACCCTAGGTTGAACCGCCACAGGTGAATACTGTGGTTCACCCTGTGTTGCAGCTGCCGATCGCTGATAATAACCTTTATTTCCACTATGGTTATTACTATTTTTCCAGTTACTTTTTCCTTGGTAACGGTACTGATTGGACTGCTGCGAATAGTGATTATTACCTTGTTTCTGTGTATGATTAAATTGAGGTTTAGGTTGCAGACGAACAATTTGACTCTGCTGCTGTGACTGATTTTTACTCGACTGGTTATATGAAACAGCAGAGTTCTGAGAAGGCTTATTCGATTGATTAATTTTCTTATTAGGCTGAATCCTCGTATGGTAACCATACGCGGTAAAATGCGCGTCGGCCATATCCACCATTGTTTCCAACATTCTCACCTTGTTGGTTTTCAGCTGAGCCGACAATTCTGGAGGGCAAGACTTCTCCAGCTGTGTACGCAGCAACAAGTCTTTTACCCCCTCCAAAGTCTTAGGTGTTTCGGCCTTATCTAACCACTGATCCAGGTAACTGGTCAGACGTGCACTAAACTGTGCAACAGTCTCCTGACCCTGTAGGAGTGCACACCAAAACTGATTCCTAGCCTCATCGACCGTCAACCCATACGCTTGTAACAAAGCCTTTTTCATATTCTCGTAATCTCTGGCGGTACTGTCGAGTCGGTGGAGAATACTAAGTGCTTTTCCATCGAATAAGTTAATGAACTCGAGCTTCTTTATATCATCATCTAATCTATAAGTGTCTGCAACCATTTCGAATCGCTCAATAAACGGCTCGATATCGTCTCCCTCTACGTATTTTGACAGTTGTAACCTTGGGGTCACGGTGGTTGAGCTTGCGACATTACTTCCACTCGCACTTTGACTTTCACTCGCACGTACTTGCAGTTCCAATACTTCCTTTTCATGTTCCCATTTCAATTTTTCTTGCTCTCTCTGTTCCCTTTCATTTTCTCTTATGGCCGCCCTTTCAAGCCTTTCTTCTTCTTGGCGGCCCTTCACGTACACTTGAAGTTCGGCCTTACCTTCAATTCCCAATAGTTGAGCCTCTCCCAATAATTCTTGTACGGTAGACATTTTTAATTTATTTCTTATCGTTTCGGTTGCCTTAATTTCTGGACAGTTATGACTATCTACTCGTGAAAGTGTGCGCGTGTGTGACTGGAGTTAATACAACGAATCAGGCCCCACGTTTGGGCGCCAAATATGTGTGACGGTGATGTGATAATGATAGATAATGTAATTTATAATATGACAATTACAACTTACCTTACCCTGTTAATTTATGATCTCGTTGGTTGGCTGCAGCGAAGAACAAAAAGTCGGGGATTAATTCCCCGTTTTAGGCCCCATCCACCATACACATAATAAATTTTTATGTTAAGGGGTTCTTCCCGATATATGTGTATTTATATAGATAACAAATCTACTGGTGTATTCAAACAACCAATTGCAAATTTCTATATTTATTCAACTCCAGTATGCCAACATGAATAAATTAATTTCACACACACACACACACTCACGCAACGCTAACTAGCTACTCGCTCTCGCTACCTCTCGCTCTCGCTCGCGTGACGATAGTCTAGCTTACGTTAACACTGTAGTAATTCTATCAATTGTTACGCAAGTTGGAATATTTTTCTAATGTCTCACACTTTAGAGTCTCACAACACACTCGTAATTTTCTTCAAAGATCCAGCTTCCCCCTCACCTAATTCAGTTACTGAACCAGCGTCAATGCAACTAGTCAGTATACAACTGTAAAGCCTTGTGAATCGCGTAATATACAACGAATTCGGCGTTTACGTTGATCACTCCCCACTGCACACGTGGAGGATTGATCTAGGTAAGGGAAGCTGACGATACGAGTGTGTTCCTTCCTTCGAGTGTGTCCTGTTCCAACTGACCCCAATTCTTCCTCCTTAACTGGAGGCTGAAATTTCAAAATTTCTACTGACTCCTCCTCCTATCTGTGTTCGTTTTTCCTAACTGGCTACGATTTACATTGTACCCACTTATTCCTGAGTTATACATGCAATTGCAATTTACCTATGGCGTGCTAATAATTCCCGATAATTCCCCTCCACTTCACGATCATTTACAATACCATAAATTACCCTGGTAGCATAATTGAGTAATACATTATGTACTTAATGTACGAACACCTATAAGACAAGATGTGCAAATTCAGTTGAAACCCGGCCTTCCTGACCCTTTTCTAATTTTGGCTACTAATCCGGTACCTGCGGATTAAGACTACCTGCAGATTAACCCGCTGCACCCCCAACTTAACCCACTCCTGTCTCCTTTGTCTCATGAATGGAATATTCTAGAACCTTCTCTAGAACATTCTATATTGACACCAGTATGGAATTTTCCAACTCTCTGTAATTCAAATTACGTCACGAGTATTATGTCTGACTCGTGACAGGGAGTTCGTGTTCTTTGTAAATTTTAGGGCCATTGCTTTAGTTATACAGTCGTGGTCAATAATAATCATCCACATATGGGTAACTTTAACAATTTGCTGTTTAATATTTTCATGTTCACATATAATGTTATTGTTTTAAGTACTGTGTAGCTGCTTGTAGTAAATTAAACTATGGTACTTAACCTATTTATTGGAAAGTTTATCAGCTTAGGAACAGAGGGAAGCTGTCAAAATCTTACGTGAGTTACCCCTATATGGATGATTATTTTTGACCACTACTGTACATATTAAAAGTTCTCTATATTTATGTATTTCTGTATTTATATATTTCTGTATTTTGTATAACTAACAGCTATGAATAAATGTTTCAAATGTTTCAAACTATGCCTCGAAACATATCCCCTATGAGTACCATTAAGGGCGTGTGTGTCCTGGCATAGTTAGGAGGAATCAATAGCACTCACATTTTACCCAGAAGAATATTTCCCCTTAACGGTTCATAAGTGTTTCTCTTATATTAGCTACAGTTTTCTTTGATCCACTCATTTTCTTTCTTTATATTTAGCAATAACTATTATAATATTCTTCAGCACAAACTCTTATTGGAGAACTAACGTGATATTCTGGTTAGGTTAGGTTTACTTTATTTCTGGATCTTTCGTAGCCTTCTAAACTCTCAACACATTTCGGTATTTATTGAAAGAATTACCGTTTTGTAGCAGTGTTGCCAGATCCAGCTAGGTTCCAGTATTTTGCCCCAGTCATTTCCTGTACTTTACCACGGTTATTTCTCAGTAGTTTGTCCAGGTTAGGTCCCGGTAGTTTGCCCAGGTTAGGTCCCGGTAGTCTGATGCGGTCTGGGTTAGGTTAGGTAAGGTCAGGTAAGGTCAAGCTAATTTCAAAATGCCCCATTTGAATATGCCCTATCTTGGAAATGCCATAGAAGAAAATAGTCTTAGAATGGTCTAAATTAGTGGGCAATTAAGTTAGAATAACCTTACGCAATAATGGTAATTCTTTCAGTATTTACCCACATTTCTTTATTTCATACGTATGGATTATGTTGCCTGGCAGATTTAGTTTGGAGGAATCATTAGCCTACTAATTCTCCCACAATATATACTAGTATCTACATATTAATTGTATTTCAATATCTATATGTGTGTCTGAGAGATTGATTATTTGGTTCCGCAAGAGCGAGGTCATATAGCGCCGGAAGAAGGTGATAGAGAGGTGAGACAGCAAACAGGAAGGAAATAGAAAGAAAAAAGAGGGACAGGTGAAGAACTGAAAGAGAGTACCTGGGGCCAAAAGGGCGCCAAAACCCTTAAAGTATTGCCCACATCACTACAAGCAAGAGAGAGAGAGAGAGAGAGAGAGAGAGAGAGAGAGAGAGAGAGAGAGAGAGAATATAGGTATGTGTGTAAGAGTGTGTGTGTGCTTGTGATAAAATGAGAGAGAGAGAGAGAGAGAGAGAGAGAGAGAGAGAGAGAGGGGTGAGAGTGAAATGTGTGTGGGTGAGCGGAAGTGTGAGAAAATGTGTGTGAGCTATTATTATTATTATTATTATTATTATTATTATTATTATTAGCGAGGATGGGGGAGAGTGTGTGTACCAGGATTATTGAACTTTACCTCTCTCTCTCTCTCTCTCTCTCTTTCCTCTCTCTCTCTCTCTCTCTTATTGTGAGTTTGTGTACAGTGATCTCCTTCCACCTGTACCGTCTCGTGAATAACATTATGTGCTGTTATTATGTACAGTCACAATCAAATATCCACCGACATTTTCCTTCCGTGGTAGTAAATATTTTGGTAATAAAGAACAACACGTGTATGATTTTGCAACACCTCATAATAATTGTATTTGAGGGGGTTGAATTGACTTAAAGTGTTGTTGTATGATTGTATTTTGGTATGAAGGAAAGTGTTGGTGGTTATTTGATTGTGGCTGTACACTCGTGATACATAATTTCTGACCAGAGTGTGAGGAACAGAAAGCTTCGAATCGCCTGGTATTGCTCATTTCCCCACCCAGTACACATATAGAGGCTGAGTTCGAATGCAGGGGTATGTGTGTGTGTGTGTGTGTGGTGCCTGCCGTTCGTCTCTGGTTAGGGATTACGTTAAGGGGAGATTCTCTCGTTGGTAAATTGGAAGGCTACTGATTCCTCCTAACAATGCCAGAAAACAGACGTCCTCAATGGTATTAATATGGGATCTATTTATTTGGTTCCCGGCTTATAGGAATATCTCACCTGTACATTTTACGCCTTCATATTTTCAAAGGAGAGAGAGAGAGAGAGAGAGAGAGAGAGAGAGAGAGAGAGAGAGAGAGAGAGAGAGAGAGAGAGAGAGAGAGAGAGAGAGAGAGAGAGAGAGAGAGAGAGAGAGAGAGAGAGAGAGATTTTGTTTTAATTAATTTATTACGCCAAAGGCGTCAAACAAAGGTACAACATTTTCAGGTATAAGTAAATTACATTAATATGGCACTTTTCCCACATCAGATCTCACATTATAATAATTCCTGATATATATATCACCAAACATCACAGCTCACATCATATTTTAGCATATAATTCACCCCATATGACCATTACCCTATTGAGCAATTATAGTATCATAACATAGTATTACAGTATTCCATCATTACCCCCCTCCCATATCAAATTACACATCACCCAAAGTATATATCATCCCAGTAACATAATAAGTCCCATATATCTCAACACACATCATATATCAACATAAATAGAAAGTATATACAGTATATCATATCAAGTCTCATCATTTCACAACTCATATCATAAATCCCTTCATAAAACCAATATAACATCATAGTATGGTAACACAGCATTCCATAATTCCATATCAGATCACATAACTTCTAACATTTCATATAATCATTGTAGTATATCATATCAAATCACATAGCCATTTCACAACTCATATCATAGATCCCTTCATAAAACCAATATAACATCATAGTATGGTAACACAGCATTCCATAATTCCACATCAGTTCATATATAAGAGTAACTTCAAACATTTTATATAATCATTGTAGTACTTCATATCAAATCACATAATCACATCATGACTCATGTCTTGTGTATGTCAATGTCACATCATGTATCACAACCGAGAGAGAGAGAGAGAGAGAGAGAGAGAGAGAGAGAGAGAGAGAGAGAGAGAGAGAGAGAGATCAGAATATTATATGTAACTGCTATCTCAATCTAAGTTCTCAACTCATTTCGTCCGTCTTCCAACTTCTTCTTTGGGGATTAAAGGATACCAGGGATTCTAAACGGAGCACCTTTGGGCCGAGGTTGGAGGTGTCGGTGGACGTAGAAAGATGTAAAAAGCTGCTAGTGTGATAGATCCTTTAGAGACAGCCTGACCTTCAGAATACTGTACAAACATTGGATTTATCAATTCTTTGGGAAAGTCAGAACTTTACTTTCAGATATCTCGAATTTTTGATGAGATCTCTCTTTAGATATTCAGTGCAGTCCTCCACTCTTGATCAATCAGTGTTCATGTCTTTCGTTAATTATAAACCACTTTTGTTAAATATCAACCATTTCTATATCATCACAATAACTTTATAAAGCATTGCAACGGGTATAGATTGCAATCCTGTTTCGTGTATGGCAATTAAAACAAATCCCCGAGGTAAGGAAGAGTGACCAATAGATTTGTTCGAGTTACTTGTTAAAGTTTCTATCTGTTTAAATATTTGTTTTTAAGTACAGTCGTGATCCAAAATTTGTATCCAGTTCTTGTTGAAGTTTGAATCTTTAGACACTTCAACTTACAACTATCACTCCTGATGTCTTTTTATTAATTTCTCAAAACTCGACTGACTGACTGGTGCTTACTCAACCATTTGAAGCAAGGCTGGATGTATATTTTGGATCTGGACTGTACAATGTATTGGGTTGGTTGATCATACATCATAACTTTACCCAGAACCACAAAAGATATTTCGCTCCAAACAGTAGAGCAGTCAGTCAGTCAGTCATCAACTATTGACAATCTTTAATCAACAGAACACAAACCAATCAACAAAACACAATCAGAGCTTCATCAACAATTCTGACTGTGTTAGGGCGTGAAGAGGTCACAGACACATTTTCAATATCATAAGAGTCGTGGTGGTGTCTGTGTGTCGGTGAGGTGACTTCCATCCATCCCACTCTTGTTCACTCATAGTCTGACCAAGCAGCCAGCATGGAGCACCACCAGGACGTCTTATCCTTCACTTGTCTGAGGGCAGGTGTTGTCACGGTAGGAACAACTTTATTTTAGTTACTCCATATAATATTGTCTTAAGGAATTATCCTATTTTAGGTATTCGTTACAATATTGTCTTAAGGAATTATCCTATTTTAGGCATTCGTTACAATATTGTCTTAAGGAATTGTCCTAATTTTGGTATTCGTTACAATATTGTCTTAAGGAATTGTCCTAATTTTGTTATTCGTTACAATATTGTCTTAAGGAATTGTCCAATTTTACATATTCGTTACAATATTGTCTTACAGAATTTTAGACATTAGTTACAAAATTGTCCTATTTTAGATATGCGATACAGAATTGTCTTATTCCTCTGTTGTATCTATAGAGAAACCGTTTATATTTACAGAGAAGCCTTCTACTTTACTGTACTTTCCCTCATCCTCGTATACTAGATAGCTTAGTCAAACCAAACATTCTCGCGAGGACTACTACTGTATTAGGTCTGTTGGTGTTTGTATATCCATTGTATTCCTTCATATACCCTGCTGTTAGATGTTACTCTGTGTTCCTTTCACACCACCAGCAGTACTCACTGGTTCTCTGGTCGAAGTAGAAAGTAATTATAGCAGCACTCGCTTTGTCGCCAAAAATTGTCCCTAGTTTTCATGCGGGATTCAGAGCAATTTTTCTGGCACTCTACGTAGGTACAGTGACAATCCAAAATTTGTATCCAGCCAAGTTAACGACGCCTGCGTGTAGTTAGTTATTACCGACATCGGTATTAGCGACGCGTCGCTAAACAATCTCTTTGGATTCCACCCCAGGTCTTGTTGAAGTTTCGAATCATTTGACATACTAGTGAACCAATTACAACGCTTATCCTGTTTAATATTGGCTTGAGGTCGCTTAATACTCGATCAGGCTATTCCAAGCAAAGCCTGGATACATATAATGGATTGCGAGTGTACTTGTAACAAGATTTTTGCTTAACTTGTGAATACCAGACTAAGTGCCCCTTTATCAACTTGCTGAAGGGGAGATACTCTTGTTGGTGAATTGGAAGGCTACTGATTCCTCCAAACTATACCAGGAAACAGATGCCCTCAATGGTACTAATTGAGGATCTGTTTTTTCGTGGCATACTTTGGAGGAATCACAGACCTTCCAAATCACCAACAAAAGAATCTCACCTTGAGTGTTCGTAAATCTGGAGCACCTGATTCCTCCAAACTATTCCAAGCAACAGTATACCATTATGTTTGTTAATCTGGTCCTTCATCCTGGTATACTTTGGAGGAATCAAGGCACTCCAATGTACAGCCACAATCAAATATCCACCAACACTTTCCTTCCGTCGTAGTAAACATCTTAGTAATAAAAAACAACACGTGTATGATTTTGCAACACCTCATAATAATAATTGAAGGGGTTGAGTTGACATAAGGTGTTGTATGATTATATTTCGATATTATACTGATTTATTTGCACGATGGAAGGAAAGTGTTGATGGATATTTGATTGTGGCTGTACCAAATGTATACTACCCCCTGAATAACTTATCCTGGGTACAGTCGGCCTCAGGAATTCATACACAGAACATTAGTTAATAGAGGTCTATATTCTGCACATGCTGTAAGGATAATTCCGCTGTCTGATTCAAATATTAGCCAAATAACATTACTAGGATATTTCGGTGTTAGGAAATTAATGTAGTCAATTTTCTTGATGTCATAATGGTGTATACGAATTCCTGAGGCTAACTGTACAGCCACAATCAAATAACCACAGACACTTTCATTCCATTGTGCAAATAAATCAGTATCATAGCTAAATATAATCATACAGTACTTTATGTCAACTCAACCCCCTCAATTATTATTATTATTATTATGAGGTGCTGCAAAATCATACACGTGTTGTTTTTTATTACCAAGATATCTACTACGAAGGGAAAAAAGTGTCGGTGAATATTTGATTGTGGCTGTACATGTGCAACATTTCACCTCAATATAGTTGTGGCCGGTTAAGGGAGGCGTAAATATATAGGTTAGCCCCTTATAACAGTAAGTAATTGGCAGCTAGATGACCAGAATCGGGAAAGTGTAATGTTTTGTCATTCCTCTGGGTATTGCCAAGTGTGTATCAGTGGTAACCAACAATGTTTAGTGGTTTCTGTTACTGGTGGTGGTGGACTTATTGAACGACTTACCACTGCAGACACTCCCTAGAGTTGTTGTCTTCTTTGTGTTCTGTTACCTTCTGAACGGTTATAAGTGTCACTGGTGCGTGTCTCTTTGTCCAATCCAAGTACTTACGTACCTTCTTAGATTAGTTACCAGGGTAGAAGGTTAAAGACTTCAGTCCTCTTCTTTCCTTTATTATGTACAGGTAGATTACAGTTTATGTATAAGTTCCAACTAATGCTCTGGGAACTAAGTTTAAATATTGATTTAAACTCAGTTTCTTGAATTGGGGAACTATTAGACTAATAAGTGAGAAGAGTAGAGAGCTGTGTGTCTGCTCTCTATGAGATACCGTACTGTAGGTCTGACAAACAACAGGCAAGATTCCTTCTGAGGTGATTGGTGACTTTGAGGAACTACTTTGCATATAATTTCTAACAAACATTGTCCTGGAATTCCTACACAGTTCAATACATGTTTAATGATAATAGTGTTTAAGGAGATATTCCTGGCCATTTAGAGGGCTGACCTAAGCATATCTGTTTGAGAATAAGGTATAGTGCCAGTATGGTGTCATAGTGTTGGGTTATGGTGTCACATGGGGATATGATGTTGGGAGTATGGTGATGTGGTGCTGAGAAGGTGGAGGGACAGAGAATGCAGAGTCCACTTCCTTTGAGTCTGGAAAGCTGAGCTACTCTGCAAATACTGAGTCCAGTATAAACAGTGTAAGACAAGACTGGATATTAGATCAGCACTTTTGCCTTCTCTCTCTCTCCCTCGACTACTGACTTGCTGACTAAATAACTATTATATTATGATGTATTAATACAACTGATCTATTCATTATTTTATTAACCATTACCTAATGACACACGGTTACATGTGTGTGTGTGTGTGTGTGTGTGTGTTGCTGCTTTAATATCGTCCCTTCTCTATACATGAGAATCTTGGCTCAACGCAGACCTTAAACTTAGGACAAAATTATATAATGGTGTTTCAAAAAAATTAATAAGTGTAGGAAAAATTACTTATAACGATGTGTGTTACTGTGAAGAAGGTTGTTCACCCTCAGGAAATAATATAGTAAAGTACAAACAACATATATTTTTTAAGTAAATATAATTAGATAACTGCTGTTAGAATCAAGTTTATCTATTGTTATAAACGTAATGGAATATTTGAGTAATAATGTTGTAAAGTTGGAATCAGGTAGAGAGCACCTCATGGCTAGTATTATTACAAGGCACTCAACGAGAACACAAACGTACATACAAGGAAATTAATCCAGATTTCTCAGTATAACCAATATACACATAGAAACACAGAATTATGGGGGAAGTTTTGTGTTGGTAAATCTGGAGCAACTGATTCCTCCAAACTATTCCAGGCAACAGGATAACATTATTTTTCTTCCTATGGGTCTGTTTCCTGGCATACTTTGGAGGAATCAAGGCACTCCAGTGTACCAAAAAAGAATTACCACCTTAACCAAATTCACGGGATATCCAATTTGGGGCCGCCTGTCCCTTGAGAAGCGGCTGTGTGTGTGTGTGTGTGTGTGTGTGTGTGTGTGATACAGACGGAGATACTGTGCAGTCGCGGCACATAATCTTTGACTAGACTTCCCGTTACACCATGATCAAGGACTATGTGCCGCAACTGTACATTACTTTCCTCTCACTGGTCATATAAGACAAACATATGCATTTATTACCATTTAAGAAGTGTTTTTAGAATAATTCTTAACGAGTGAATTTTGTCAAATATTTCCTGATGTTCTTGCCACTTATGAAGTATAAAATTGAAACACAAGTACCGGTAGGTATTTAGTGTCACAGACTAATATTATGTAAATGTGAACAGTATAGGAAGTCATGGAGATAGTACATACAGTTGGACACAGTAATGGGTGGTACAGCCCAGGTGAAAGATACTTGTCCCATTTGAGTAACCAGTGTCTATTATCAGGTAATTGCTTTTTATTACCATCCTCAATACTGACTTCTGCCCCTGATGTCTCCTATTTGGCACTAATAAGGAACTTGATATTGGCACAAATGGACCATCTTTCACTTGGGGCTGTACCACCCATTACTGTGTCCAACTGTACGTACAGTCGCGACACATGGTCTGTGAACATGGTGTAAGGGGAAGCCTGGTCAAGGACTATGTGCCGCGACTGTACGTGAAAAGAAAAATATATCTTTTAACCATAGTTTACCAATGTGTAAATTATGTTAGAAATATGTGTATTTATAAATGTGCTAATTGTTGGACTACAGATGCTTTAGGTAAAGAGTAATAAAAAGATTTGATTCGTAATTCGTTTTATAATTGTGTAATGTTGTGTATTGTGAACCGTTGTTATGTATATTATTCTTCAGTCAAAAAACTATATATCTATCTATATCTGTGTGTGTGTGTGTGTGTGTGTGTGTGTTAACAAGGTGGTTACATTCCTTTCCAATGTCTGGTGTGTTGACGCCTGCCTGTGTGGGGTACAGCTGCCTGGCCTCATACAAGTGACTCGTTTACCTGACGGTGGTGGAGTCAAGGTGTCTGGTCCACTCACTCGTATTCTCTCAACCATAGCAACGTCACTCGACACTTGGTAAGAAATTGACACCAAACCATTCACTTCTCAGCATAGACTCTGCTCTCACACATACAGTATTATACTCATTCTACTTTAATATTCACAGCCATAAGTATTGTAAAGAATTATACTGTTGGCCATAGGAAGTCATCACAGGCTGAATATTTCTTTGGAAAGAGAGGTTATGGTTATTCAGGCAGTACTGCAATGAATAAATGAATGGTTTCCAAAGTGATACAGTGATTGCAAAACAAAACAAATAATAATAATAATAATAATAATAATGTTATATTGCAGAGAGAGAGAGAGATTACTTCAATGAATGGTCTACCAAGTGACTCGGTTACTGCAAACCAACAAACCTAATAATAACAGTGTTGCAGTTCTTACATATCCTTTACGTTATAACCTTGAAAACAACGGCTTTTGTACGAATTCTTGTGGCCAATAGTAGCCTACACATACATACACACATATGTATAATGTATACACATTTATTTACTTATTTATTTATATCAGTGAACTAGTGGTTGCTTCCAAGGAGATATGTGATAAGTTGAGACCCGACGATACCAACCAACTGTAAGTCCAGTCACATGTATACATTGTATAGGTTGATTCACACTATACCATCAAGGCATCGTCACGTCACATCACAACACATAACGTTAAGATTTCTTCCATGTAAACGTTTAAGCCCCTGTGATCATGTACGAGACTTGGTGGCTTCTGATTCCTCCTGACTATGCCACGAAACAAGCTATGTCAACATAGGTGGGTTTTTTTTCTATATCTAGAAAGATGAGCCCACTTGTCGTCCTTCTCTGCGTAGAACAAAGTGAGAGTGGTCCAAAATCATGTCCATTTTCATTCGAGATGCCTAGAGACATTGCGTTTGAAGGAACATAAGTTGTAGTAAGGTAGAAAGATGGATGAAGGTAGAGTGTTCCAGAGTTGACCAGTTGTGTATATCAAAGACTGAGAGTACTGGTTAACTCTTACATTAGGGAGTTGGACAGAAAAGGGGTGAGAACGAGTAGCTTGGTGAGTGTTGCATACTGTCCTGAGGGGAGGAAACATACATTGAGAGAGTTCAGAAGAACAATGTCCAGTATAATAGCGATAGAAGAGAGAAAGTGATGCAACATTGTGGTGAAGAGAGAGAGGTTGTAGTGAATCAGTAAGAGGAGGAGAGATGATGAGACGAAAGGCCTTTGATTCCACCTTGTCCAGGAGTGTTGTGAAGGTTGATCCACCCCATACATGAGAGCCATACTCCATAATGTACTGAGTCCCAAATCTAAGTATATAAGGTCGGACGAAGTGGTGAAGGATATGAGCCTCGTTCGCGCAGTGACGTCACGCGTAGGCCAGTAGCCTACTGAGATGAAAACCTATCAGAAGGCATATATAAATGACCTCTACTGACCATTTCATTCCATGAATTTCCTGATGATGTACAGTTCCCTGCCAGATGCCCTACAAATGGATATTTAATTGAAAACTTTCTCACAATGTAGCCACCAGTATACAGTACTGTAGGGACTGTTCTTCTATGACTGTGTTAGTTGACTGCGAATCATTTACATTTTCCTTATTTTCATGCAAGTCCTGCAAAGACACTTGATCATCAACCACTTCTGTCTCTAAACAGCAGACTTTAAACAGCAGACTAGTTAAGCAAAGTTCCAGTGCAACTTGTCGATCATGTGAGTCAGAATTAGTTTCACTTTCACTGGACACTTTGACTAATAGAGAATTAACAAGTTCTTCATTTTGGCTTACATTATTGTTTTCGTTGACCAAAGCAACTTCTTTCCCCAACATTAACTTTTTCAATCAATACTTAAAACTAACAGCATCTGGGTGATCATGAGTGCTGCACATCTGCCTGATACAACCAAAAAAAAAAATTTCTAGGCAGTCTTGATTCATTTTTTTCGTCGTCATTATGAAATTAAGGTGATTACTGTGTTTCAACATATCGAAGAGTCCAATGAGTGACTTGTACGACAAAATTATCCCATTTTGAAAGATGTAGAGTGATCTAGATTTATTTACTTTCATAGTTAACATCAGGTTTATCATTCTATGTAATAGAATGTAGTTCAAAGTGAATTCCAAATGCACAGCGTTCTATTTTATCACCATACATTTATAAATTCATTACATCGAACCATTGGTCTACAAAGGAGATGAAATCAGTAGTTGCACTCCAGTTTTTTATTTCCACCAATCCTTTTTCACCTAAGTATCGTATGGCACTTGCACAGCTATTAGATAAAAAACTGTGTTGCATATTTCACTCGTTGTCTTTGTTGTCCAGCCACACATTAAGGTGAATATCATTTACTTTATAAGCTAACCCATATTCTGTTTTTGTCTTTACAAGCATTTCACGAATGCATTCATCAGGAAACTATGTCACCATTTTCTAGAATGAATCCTGAATCCAAAAGATTGTTCCTAATTAATTTAACTAAGTGTGGAGTATCAGCAAAGACAAAAACTTCCTTATCGGCAAATGGATTTTTGATAGACACTTTGTTGGTTTTGAGAGGATCTATACCCGTTGTTTTCCATAGACGAATATTAGTAGGGCCTAAATCATGTACAGCCGGCTCCACTGCCGCGAGGGCCACTGCAGTGTTGTCAACGCTCCCTCTCCGAGGCTTGAACCACAAACTTCGGTCCGAGACACACATCTGAAGCACTCACTAGTGAGAGAGAAGGTAATGATGGTTGGCAGGCTTGTATGCTGAGTGAAACGAATGACAATGAAATAATCTGTATGTGAGCAATTTTGTTTTTGTGGATGCAACAATAGGCACCAAATGATTCCTGATGTATTAATTTGCTATATTTCATAGTGCGGAATATTACATTGTAATGCTCGATAAATCAGGTTTTGATTAACTATTAAGATGCACCTATGGCTAGTTTATGGATGTTCTGATAATATTGACATATTAAGTAGGAGAGTCCTTTTCCTTGCTCCGGGGTAAAACTCAGCACTCTGACATTTGCGAGCAACAACCTCTACCTTTCTGACTTTGCTGACACTTGAGGAACAATTACATAAGAACTGAGAATATTAGATAATCCAAACATCGGCACGGTGACGGCACCATGAACTATCCATCATCTGGTCCCTTTAATGATTACCTCAAATAAATCGGGATAAGTAAATCCTATACATTGGCTGTTATGTATTCACATTGCAAGGACGGAAACTGAATACCCAAGCCCTCTTCATGCAGGAATCCAATGTATGGCAGGTGGCACATTCCTTTAGAGAATTCAGTACTAAAATTAATAACATGTAGCACATCTATCTGGGTAATTACTGGTATTTATCGTTTTACGGCTTACGTTATTCCTCGTTATTGCCTTGCAGAATTGCGAGGCAAATACTGTAATAAGAACATACATAACTTTACGGTTGTTAACCTTAAGCTTACATGAGTATTAATTATTTGTTTACTATTGAATGTAATGTAACCAGAATCGCACCCAGACTCCCTCCTCCACAATGACCTCCTGCAGCCGGTCGGGCATCGAGGCGACGAGACTAGTAAATGCTTCAGACATTTCTCTTGTATCGAAGTTCGCGGTTCACGCCTGGGCGAGTGAGCAATGAAAACAGACATTTTTCAACTCAGATACGGATCAGATGCAGGCAGAGGCAGGCGAGCGAGAGGAGGACTGGCAAAATGATTGCTTTTGTCTGTGTGTGGAGAAGTGTCAGTTCGAGTGAATGAGGTCTAACGTGACAGTTTAGTAAACAAGTGATATTCATTTAATAAATAGAAGACGGGACCGGAAAGCATAAATGATGACAAGGAGAACAACCTACACTAAAACATATCTGTCTTATTAAATACAGCCCCAAGACCAATTATATGGAGACTAAGTGGTAAAGGAAAGGGAAGAGTAGGGTAGAGATAAGATGGAGGTGGAAGCCAAGGAATGTTCATCTGCACCCTGCACAAGAATTGCACCAGCCTCGTCACAAGGTTATTTCCAGTTCTTGGAAGAAAAAAAATGTATTACACCTGTTAAACCTGCAATTTTAGTTTTACCACCAAACTTCAGTTTTCGTCCTTGCAATGCGAATATATTACTGCCAGCAAATATGATTTACTTTCCCGGTTTTATTTGAGGTAATAATTAAAGGGGCCAGATGATGGATAGTTCATGGTGCCTACGCTTGGATTATCTAATATTCTCAATTCTTATGTAATTGTTCCTCAAGTGTCAGCGAAGTCAGAAAGGTAGAGGTTGTTGCTCGCAAATGTCAGAGTGCTGAGTTTTACCCCGGAGCAAGGAAAAGGACTCTCCTACTTAATATGTCAATATTATCAGAACATCCATAAACTAGCCATAGGTGCATCTTAATAGTTAATCAAAACCTGATTTATCGAGCATTACAATGTAATATTCCGCACCATGAAATATAGCAAATTAATACATCAGGAATCATTTGGTGCCTATTGTTGCATCCACAAAAACAAAATTGCTCACATACAGATTATTTCATTGTCATTCGTTTCACTCAGCATACAAGCCTGCCAACCATCATTACCTTCTCTCTCACTAGTGAGTGCTTCAGATGTGTGTCTCGGACCGAAGTTTGTGGTTCAAGCCTCGGAGAGGGAGCGTTGACAACACTGCAGTGGCCCTCGCGGCAGTGGAGCCGGCTGTACAGTCGGCGGCAAAAGTCCTGTCGCCTCACTTGCTTCACCGAAACATGCAGTGTTCATGAACTCGAGAATTACGCACGTTTTCTACACCTAAAAATCTCGAGTCCATGAACATCGCGTGCCTCGGTGAAGCAAGTGAGGCGACAGGACTTCTGCTGCCGACTGTACATACTATTGCTATTACTTGGTAGCCTACTGCTTCTACTTCCTGATGTGCTTTTCAATGTCTATGGTCTGGGTCTTGTTTTACTCTGTTTTTCCGGATACACTTTTTATTTTATTTTTTTCTCTTATCTGCCAGAATTGATGAATTGTTGATTTGCTTTGCTCAATTATACTGCTGTCAAATAGAAGCTTCCCAATTAGATTTTCTTCATCATAGTTATATGGACACTGTAGCACTATGTATGTTTTTGTTCCTTTCTACACTTTAGGCTTCACAGTGTAGTAGGAAGTGTACGAGATCTTCCTTTTCATTTCCACTCATTATACCTTCCGTTGTTTGTTTACTAAACCGCTTTCTGTCTCCCAAGTTCATATTGTTGGTACGACACTTGAATAAAATTATCGCTGCTTCGCTGTTATCGTAAATGTCTTCTTGTCCTCCAAGTTCTTTTCTCCACTCTCTATATCATCGTAGGCACCTCTCCGAGTACCAGGAGGGTGACGGTTCTTACAGTCTCTCCCAGGTGCTCGGGGAGGAGGCTTGTAGTGTGGGAGGGAACACCCTCTCCTATGTGGAGGAGGCTGGCCTTCTCCACAAAATATGATTTTATTATATTTATGGTTTTTAGATGATTTTATGTTGACGTGTTCTTTTATTAATAATGTGCTTTTTAGTTTGTGTGTCTTTTAATCATGGTGCCTATCCCTTTCGGGTGTTCATGTTTTATTAATTATGTAGATGACAATTTCATGTTGGGCGGTATATGACCTTAGCTGTTGCGCCGCCAGATGCTTAGTTGCATCAAAAATCAATCAATCAATCCACTCTCTATACAGTTTCAGACTATCTTTTTCTTGCATCTTTCTTTATCCCACTTGTTCACCGATTTTAGCGTTGCTAATGTCTATACCTCTTATTCCCATCATTCTTCTATCTTCCAACAGCATTCCAATCCACTAATTTTTCCTCTATTCCAACCTCATTTCTTCGATCAGCCTCTCCAGCAGAATGTTACTTTCACTTCTTAGAATATGCTGCAAGTATTTTAATTGTCCCTCCATATTCCTACCCTTCATGCTTGAAATTCCAATGTCACCCCTTATTGCAGTTTCCTGCGTATAACTAGGCGCTCCCATTATTTTTCTTCCCACACTGTTTTCTAACCTTTGTAGTTTCTCTATTTCTTCTTTATTAAAATCTATAACATAAGCGCCATATAAGATCATTGGTAGCGCTATACATTTCCAGTACACTTTGCCTATCATTAATCTCAGTGACACAACTTCTTGCTACCACAGAGTAAGCTAGGTTTGCCATTTTAACTGCCTTTTCTATAATTTTTTGTTTCTGCACTTTAAACAAGTTCTTGTTATCATTAACTGTTATTCCAAGGTATTTCAGTTGGTTGCTTACTTTTATCCCTGCTATTTAATTTGGTTTTTGATTCCTATTAAATATTATCATATTGCTTTTTTGTTTGTTTATTTCTAGTCCATTTTCCTTCCCTGTTTTAATTACATGCTCTATAACTTTTTCTGC
Source organism: Petrolisthes cinctipes (assembly GCA_033782935.1). Taxonomy (NCBI): domain Eukaryota; kingdom Metazoa; phylum Arthropoda; class Malacostraca; order Decapoda; family Porcellanidae; genus Petrolisthes; species Petrolisthes cinctipes. The sequence goes on along the minus strand of JAWQEG010001608.1, from coordinate 34,850 downwards.
GTCTTCCACCCTACTTGCCAATAGCATACCGTCGTCAGCAAAAAATAATGATGTTATATTGAAGTTTTCATCCTTATATCCCTTGTCTAACTTCTCTTGTTCCTGCATGATTCTATATGTTACTAATTTAAACAGTGTCGTGGATCCCGTACATCCTTGCCTAATCCCACTGCTAACTGGGACCTTTATCTCTTCATCCTCTTTTAGTCTAATCTTAGTTATGTCCCCTTCATATAATTTTGATACTACGTCAATAACTTTCTCATTTACTTTATAGTTCAATAGCGTTGTTACCATGGATTCTCTTTTTACACTGTCGAACCCTTTGGCAGAGTCAATTGAAATTACAATAAGTATTTTTCTATTCTGGTATGTCTTTTCTACACAATGTTCTAAAATTATAATATAATTTTCGATTCTGGACCCTGCCGTAAAACCTGCTTGATTTTCTTTAACCCAGTCATTTCTCTTAATTTGTTCCTCTATACCCATTCTGATCACCGCCATAAATATTTTATTTCCTATATTTGTGAAGGCTATTGGTCTAAACTCATTAACTAAACTCATGAACCTAAACCATTATTGTTCTTCAGGGTAAATTCCTCACTTACTTAAGGACCCTGTGGTCATGTATGAGAATTGGAGGCTTCTAATTCCTCCTGACTACACCACGAAACAAGCTCCTTCTATATAGGTGGTGTTTCGTAGCAATGTGTGAAGTGAATCAGTCTGCTATGTAACTGTGTAGGAAATCGTTCTAACTAACAACTATTCCAACAGTGTGGAATACGTGGCACCATCAGACAACCTCTGGGGCAATAGAAACCCCAACGGCAACTGGACTGGAGTATTAGGACTCACTCATAGGAAGGTTAGACTACAGTTATAAGAATCATATAACAATGGTCTGCTTTCATCCACATGTATATTATTTGGTATGACAATTCTAAAATAAGCTTAATTAAATGGATGTTAGACAGGTATTATAAGAATCGTATAACGTTGGTCTACTTTGCTTCACTATAAAATTATATTATGGCATGTCAATTCAAAATAAGTTTAATGAACTGAATATGAAAACATAAATATTGCAGTAGATGTTAACAAGATATTATAGGATAAATGATACTCCATGATATACAATTGATGCGTTCAGGAGGTGGATATGACTGGCACTGTGTTGACGGTGGACAGGGAACGTTCACAGGACTTTACCTTCAGCGTCCCCATCCGCTCTTATGAACGGACCATTGTTTTCACCCGACCTGTACCCGAGGCTGACATTACTGGCTTCTTCAGACCATATACCCCACTCGTGAGTTGCTCTCTCTCTCTCTCTCTCTCTCTCTCTCTCTCTCTCTCTCTCTCTCTGTGTGTGTAGGGGTTAAAATTTGCATGATATATATTATTTACTTAATGGTACGTTTCTGTTACTGTAGAGTAAACATATCTGAAGTGTGGTAATACAGTTATAATCGTACAATTTAAAAAAAAAAAAAAAAAAAAAAAAAAAAGAGAGAGAGGGGGGTGGAGAGCAGAATGTTATCAGACTCTACAAGTTCGATATGACTCTCATTAACTGTGGCTACTAACTTGTAATGTAGAGTCTTCCATCCAGTAATGATGTATGTAATGTATACGAGATGTTAATGGAAAGGTTGTCTCTCTTAATCTGATCATTAGTTGTGAACTTACTAAGGTATACAATGACATATGAACGCTCCTCTCAGTTCAACGATGACTAGGCCTTGCTGTAGACGACATACACCTTAACCCACTCACTACCTGTTATTAAGGTGGTAATTCTTTTTTGGTACATGTTGTTCTTTATTACCAAGATATTTACTACCATGGAAGGAAAGTGTTGGTGGATATTTGATTGTGGTTGTACCAGTAATAAGTGCTGGCAAGTGTACAGTGGTGGTCAATAATAATCATCCATTTTGGTGTGATTCATGTTAACGTTTGACAGCTTCCCTATGTTTGTTAGCTGAGAAACTTTTCAATAAGTAGGTTAATTATGCAGCATCCTCTAATTTACTCCAAGCAGCTACTCACTCTTCAAAATAATAGTAATATCGTAATGAAAACGTGAAAATATTAGTCAGCTTAGATATATACGAGTTATGCATATGTGTTTAGAAACCTAAGTCGTACACTGCAGCGTTGCCAAGTATGGAAATTTGTCCCTAGATATGGGGAATTAGAGATAAAAATGGGGAAATTATATAAAGATTATTTAAGAGCAAATGGGGAAATTTCGACCAGACGAAATATCAAGAAGATGGTAATTGTGAGACTATCTTCAAGAGTAAACAGGAAATTTTTGAGATAAAAAGGGAAATTCTGATGTTGAAGTTGGGGAAATTTCGTCAAATAGACCTGGTAACACTGTATGATATTCTAGTGTTAATTATTATACAGTTTGTTGCTATAGCCTTCTTACTCCCTTCTTACTAAGTTGAAAAAGACAAGAAATATAATGTGAGAGAAATATTGCTAGTCCATGTAAAGATAAAACTGTTCTATGAGGTCCAAATGTATTAACTGTTGCTGATGGTAAGAGACTGTGATATAAACAGGAAATTGGAGGTAAATGAGTCCTTCAAATATTGCCACGAAACACACACACACACACCTACATGGAAGGAGCTTGTTTCGTGGCATGGTCAGGAGGAATCAGAAGCCTCCAATTTTTATACACGATCACAGGGACCTTAAGGTGGTAATATTATCTTTTTTGTTACATTGGAGTGTCTTGATTCCTCCAAAGCATGCCAGGAAACAGGACCAGAAGAGCAAAAGTAATGGTGCTCTGTTGCTTGGAATAGTTTGGAGGATTCAGTTGCTCCAGATTTACCAACACAAAATTTCCCCCCTCAAACAAAATGACGAATTGTGACATTAGCAGATATTCAGGGGAAAGTACAGTGTTGGTAAATCTGGAGCAAATGATTCCTCCAAACTATTCCAAGCAACAGAACACCATTATTTTTGTTCATCTTGTCCTGTTTCCTGACATACTTTGGAGGAATCAAGGCACTCCAATGTACCAAGTAGTATAATATCTCACTTAATAAAACCACATGTGTACATTTTATGATATTGTGTATAATTTATTTATTTCTTTTTTATGTGTGTGTGTGTGTTCGTTTTTGTGTTTGTTTGTTTATGTATGTGTGTTTGTGTACGTGTGTGTTTGTGTATGTGTGTGTTTGTGTGTGTTTGTCTGTTTGTGTGTGTTTGTTTGTCTGTTTGTGTGTTTGTGTGTGTGTTTGTGTATGTGTGTGTTTGTTTTTGTGTGTGTTTGTCTGTTTGTGTGTGTTTGTTTATGTGTTTGTATATGTTTGTCTGTTTGTGTGTATGTGTTTGTTTGTTTATGTATATGTGTATGTATTTGTGTGTGTGTGCGTGTTTGTTTGTTTATGTATGTGTGTGTGTGTGTTATCAGGTTTGGTGTTTGCTGTTAGTGACGTTGATCATTATGTGGTTCAGTCTTTGGGCCACACAGCACCACCAGGCCACACTCACCAAACACACGGCGTGAGTTGGACTATATTTCAAGTTTGTATTTCATTATTATTATTGTTATTGTTATTGATATTATTATTATTATTATTATTATTGATATTATTATTATTGATATTGATATAATTGTAATTGATATTATTGTTACTGATAAAAATTTATTGATATTATTATTATTAGTATTATTTATATTATTATTTATATTATTATTAGTATTATTGATATTATTATTATTAGTATTATTGATATTATTATTATTATTATTATTGATATTATTATTATTATTATTATTATTATTATTATTATTAGTATTATTGATAATAATCATAATATTATTTTTTTTTTTATATCATCAATATCATTATGATCATTATTATTATTTTTCATTTTTTTTTTTTTTTTTTTTTTTTTTTTTTTTTTTTTGTTAATGGTAATAAAAGTTTTCGCTTCCAATATAAGTAAGGACTTTTATTGAACATTGTTCAATATTAATTGAACAATGTTTTCCACAAAGAAAAGGTTTTGCAAGTGTAGCTCTTGATTATGTTCTGAAGAGAGAAAATCAATTATATGCATAAGTAATGTTAATACCTTGTGACATGACTTTGTGACCTAACCATTGAGAGGAAATTATCCCTATGGAACCCAACATTGACTCTACACTCGCAATCCAAAATTTGTATCCAGGTCTTATTGAAGTTTCAAATCATTTGACATACTAGTGAACCAGTTACAACGCTTATCCTGTTTTATAATTGCTTGAACTCGCTTAATATTCGATCAGGCTATTCGAAACAAGCCTGGATACATATTTTGGATTGCGAGTGTAGTACAATTTGATTGGAAATATGACAGGGAAAACTTACCAGTCGCACCACCTCGATAACTCTCAGATATTCTCAAAGTAATATAGTTGTTATTAATACTTTTTTGGTTTGATAATGTATTTTTCTTCGTAAATTCATAGTTTCGGAGTTACGTGTGTTTGATATTGGTGACTTTCTCTGTGACTGTTACATACACTGTATCTGAGACTGCTTCTGTGAGTGGTTGTAAATTAGTAGTTGTTACTAATTGTAATATAGAAGTTACTTTATTGTAGTTGTAGTTGTAGATGCAATGATATAGTAGAATATGGAAAGTGTGGCTACGTTCAGGTTGACATACCATGATCCTGCTCCAAGGTAGTGTTGTGCTGTAGTACAGTTGTCAACATATGAAATATTCACACCTGACATGGAGTCCCTCATTCAGCATAGGGTAGGATAAGACGTTGTGTACAGAGGTAGTGACACGTGCTGTTCTAGGCTTAATAAGGCACCCGTTTAAAGTGTGTCTGTTTCAGCTGTACCTTACTCTGTGATATGTATAGTCACCCAGTGTATCTTGTTGGTTCCTAAGTGGTGTATGTGTCTGTTAGCGTGTGTCTCCTCTTGTTCGGCCAAGTATTTGTGATGTCCTCTCAGTTGACTTACAGAGTTGAGTGGCCAAAGGCTTATGTCCTCTTCTTCTCATCATTATTTACAGGTAACTTAAGTTATGTACAATGAAAGACACGACTTTCTTCTCAGGTGTGTCCGAAGATTTGTTAAATATGCCGAAATATTATGAGAATCAATTAGTGACGTTAAAAATTTGGTTGTCCTGTTACGTTCTTTATGGATGTTCAGTATAGGTCAGCGTTATGCAAGACATCATAGAGTTATTTTGTCATGTTCTGCATCATTACGTTTAGATTGTTAATGCACGGAGGTACAGTCACTCATAAAAGAAACTATCCCCCTAAACTAGAGCTGCAGTATTTACTGACAGTCCAGATCTGGTAACAGTGTGGCTTACTTTGGGGAGAGAGAGTGTTGGGGTGATATTGGTGTGTAGGAGGGTGTGTAGTGAGTGAACACCTTTGTCTACGCCACACACTGTTCATATCATGTTTCATTTCGGACATACCGGTGTCTAAATCGAATACAAGCGGTAAATATAGTTATATATTTATATTATATGGACTGCCATGTCTCAAAACATTTTAATTACTAGTTCAGATATAAGTAACTGTATTACCCATTTAACATTAAAAAAAAAAATTATTTAACTATATTTACCTCCATGGATTAATTGTGTAATACATGAAACGAAACCTGAACTGACCCCATAACTCTCCCCTCAACGTCAGCCACACTGCTACCAGATCTGGACTGCCACGAAATTCTGCAGCTCTTGTCTAGGGGTATCCGTTTCTGTTATGAGTGAGTGTACAAAATATTGACTGAGGAGTTTGAGAACATCACCCTGTTGCCTGTAGTGATGTGGGCAATACTTTAAGAGTTTATGGCGCTCCTTCGGCCCCAGCCACTCCTTTTCAGTTCTCAAACTCTCCCTCTTTTTTTTTCTATCTCCTTCCTGCTTGCTGTCTCGCCTCTCTATCACCTTCTCCTGGCGCTATATGGCGTTGCTGTTGTGGCGTCTAATATCGAACACTCCATCATCACTGTGTTGCTACAATATTCCACGCCAACATCAAGCAGCAAAGTTTAACATCGGTTCATTTACCAACTTTGTCATTGTCATATGCTTATTATTTTAAGGATGAATGTTAGTATTGTCAATAAAAATAAATTTCAATATTTTCTGATCATTATGAAGAGTGGTTCACTGAAGGTGTAGCGACTCACCCAATCTGTCTATGATCACATTGTGAAGACTGAAGTATATGAAAGTTCACTATATAATGACAAATATAATTATATTATATTATCCTTGGTCAGAGCTGTAAAATTCAACTGTCAATATGCACTTACTTCTGTTCATAATGCTCGTAATATGTTGGAGTTTGTATTTATTTACAAACCATTGTCGGTACCTGACATTCTTGGAAAGGAAAGGTGAAACTTGAAATATTATTGTACAAAACTCTCTTGAGCAGCCGGAAAGGAGGAAGTCATCACAGTGAGGAGGGTGTGGTGGTTGACTATGCTAAGAACTCAGCCTGGACCTCTACACTGTGGATCATTACAGCTCCCATAGCACAAGGTTAGTCACTTTACTACATGCTAAGAAAAACCCACTTTTTATAGACAAAAAGTGTTTAATATGGACGTTTTGGAGGCAACTACCTCCCTCTTCAGCAGTACAGAGTTGAATGAAACATGAAAGGAAAACATTCAACTCTGTACTGCTGAAGAGGGAGGTAGTTGCCTCAGAAACGTCCATATTAAATACTTTTTGTCTATAAAAAGTGGGTTTTTCTTAGCATGCTGCTCTTCACGTCATTGTGAATTACCACTCCACTTTACTACACTTTGACTGAGGAGAACGTACCACTTCCAGGAAAGCCTTATATATCTTAATTGTCAGTATGGCTTGTCACTTCATAAAATCTACCACTACTTCACAGCTGTTGATAAGGAGAATATTAGGTTGATATTAGGATAGGAAATTGTAAAACATCTCGTAATAAGAGCAGCTATAATAGGAATATACAATGTTTTCTAATTATAATAATAGTAAACATAAGGTCTGACAATGGAAGTATTTTGAAAACTTCCTTAATTACGGAAATTGTGAATGAGTATACAATGATATCTTTTCATTCTAGTTTTTATAGATTAATGGATGTCAAGGTTAATATAGTAAATACACGTATAATAATAACCAATATTATTATTGTATTATAACTGCTTAATTCTGTAGATGGCTCTTTAGAAGTGGTAATCATAAGCGAATGTTAGTACAATTTGTCCGAACGTTCTGTTGTGTTGTACAGCGAATAAAAACTTATCTAACGTTATGTAGTATTGTGCAGTGAGTAAATTGATCGTGTGGTATTGTGCAGTGAGTAAATTGATCCTTTGGTTGTGTTGTATTGTGCAGCGAATAAAAACTGATCTAACGTTATGTTGTATTGTGCAGTGAGTAAATTGATCGTGTGGTATTGTGCAGTGAGTAAAATCTTATCTAACGTTATGTAGTATTGTGCAGTGAGTAAATTGATCGTGTGGTATTGTGCAGTGAGTAAATTGATCGTGTGGTATTGTGCAGTGAGTAAATTTTATCCTGTGGTTATGTTGTATTGTGCAGCTAGTGCCTGGTGGCCTGTGGGTGGTCGAGTTAGGACAGTAGCTGGGGTTTGGCTGCTGATGTCTCTGGTGCTCAGCTCTGTGTTCCGCTCCAACCTCAAGGCAATGCTTATCCTTCCTCGTCTTCGCCTTCCCTTCGAGTCATTGGAGGGACTCATTCAGTCTAACATTCCCACCTTCATTCTACAATCCACTGTGTTTCATGAGGCTATTCTGGTAAAGTAATATAAATACAGTTAGAATATTATTCATTTCCTGAAATTGCAAAGCAGCTTCTCTTATATTTTAACTCTAAGATTAATATGTTTATTCATTAATGTAATGGAACATAGAGAAAATTAGTAGTATTTCTTAATGCACTGAGAAAATACTTACAAGCAAAGTGAATGAGAATTATGTTATACTTACATAAAATAATTGTTATACTCCCATGATTAATATTCAGTGCTGAGTTTGGTGTGTGTGTGTGTGTGTGTGTGTGTGTGTGTGTGTGTGTGTGTGTGTGTGTGTGTGTGTGTCCATTAAAACACATCTTCTTTAATAATGGACTTTCTAATGTACTCGTCGTATACTTTTAAGTTAGATGAGTTGCAAAGGTCATGCTGCACTTAGTTAAACGATTACACTTATTGTATTAATAATAACAACGTTATAAATGTTTTAGAATTATGTGCATAATTATTTTCTTACAGGCATTTTAAAAGCATGGGATTCTAGATGTTAGGTGAGTCCCCGCTCTCTCTCTCTCTCCTATTATAATGATTATCTTGGAAACCTGGAGGAAAGTTCACTCCTGTATGAACGTTGACAAGGCGTAGAAAACCCACAATGGTACACGAAAAGATAACTATATTACCATACAGTTTCGGTGACCTCTTCAGTGGTGAACGGTCAAAGAGAGAATAACATACAGTATGAAGGTGATTTTGGGCTTTATGTCTATCGACTCATGTATGTCACTGAGGCAGTCAGTGTTGTTACATCAACACATCTTCCCCCAGCCTACAAGGTTGCTATCCTTGCTTTTACAGCCGGGTACCTACTTACTGCTGGGTGAACAGGGACATAGGGGGCTGGGAAAATTGTCCAACAATTCCACTGACCCGGGAATCGAGTTAGGTGAGCATGATATACAGTGGATGGAGTTTAACAAAACGAGAGAATGTGCAGAGTGGGCGGGGAGTGGGTGGGAAGGTTAGGGGAGGTGAGGTGAGGTGCTATGGTAGGACCAGGTGTAGCTCATGGGGGTTGATTTTGTGGGTAGCAAGAGATGTTTCCACTAGATATCTCATGATAGAATCTAATTAGTATGTGCCTTCATAGTTTTTGAATTTATCTGATTATTTTTCTTTTAAATATACATTGATTTTGTATGTGAAATAACTCAGTCACAATTTGGACGTAAATCTTACCTTCAAATACACCTCAACTATAAACTCCACGTTGGTGAAAAAAATGACCATCCCAATATTAAGACTGGAGGTCTACCACATCCATTCCATATAATTATTGTAATATTGTATACATAGGTAAAATAGAACGTTATTTCAACACATGTATAAAACAACACAAATATGCCTGCAAAACTCATAACACAAATAATGCACTGTTTGTCCACTCGTACCTCTGTATAAATGGAGTAGGGATGAGTGTGGTAACTATAGGGGAATAAGCATTTCTAGTGTGCCTGGGAAGGTGTATGGGACGGTTTTTACTGAGAGACTGATTAATGTAACAGGGAATAAAGTTAGTAAGGAGCAGGGAGGGTTCACAAAGAGGAGAGGATGTATGCACCAAATCTTTGCAATAATATCAACAGTGGAGAAATATATTGGAAAGGGTAGGAAGTTTTATGCTTCCTTCATGGACTTGGAGATAGGGTTGATAAGAGAGCTATGGCAGATGTGCTAAGGATTTACAGAACAGTGTTGGTTGGCACTTACTTGGTTGGTTGGCACTTACTGGAAGGCATTAAGGCATTTTATAGAGGCAAAAGTATGTGCGAGTAGAGAATTACCTGAGTGAAAATTTTTATATTAGTGTAGGGTTGAGGTAAGGGTGTGTTATGTCACCATGGCTGTTCAATGTCCAATGGATCGTTGTATGAGGGAGATGGAGACCAAAGTGGATGGCCTGGGAGCCAAGTTGAGGCTGAATGGAGTAAATTGGTCCTTGGTGGCAAGCTTATTTGCGGATGACACTGTGTTGATGGCTGAGAGTGAAAGGGAGTTACAGAGGGTGGTGGATGAGTTTCAGTCCGTGTGTAAACGAAGGAAACTTAATGTGAATGTTGGTAAAAGTAAGGTGATGGTATTCTGAGAGGGCAGAAACTGAAGTGATGGATTTTGCTACACCTTACAGAGTGGGAGTACCAACTGGGACTAAGTGTGAGATAACACTAGGGGGTGAGAGGATGGAGGAAGTGAAGGAGTTTAAGTACTTGGGATAGTTCTGTGTAAACATGGAAGTATGGAAGGAGAAATTAGGGAGAGAGCAATGAGGGGTAGACAGGTCATATGATCACTGGGGAGGATTATGAAGGGTAGAAGTGTGAGTATGGAAGTGAAAAGGGGACTACGAAATAGTATAATCCTGCCAACACTGACATATGCATCAGAGACTGAGTAGTGCTCATCAGTCTAGAATAGGTGCTGTGAAAATGAGTTACATGAGAGGAGCATGTGGACTTACTAGGTGGGATGGAGAAAGTAATGAGAGTGTGTATGACAGATGTGGTATGAGTGAGAAGGCAATTGGTATTGAGTGTGGTGTGGTCTTGAGAGATGTTGTTGTTAAGTTCCTCAAGCTGTCTGATCGAGCAGCCCCGAGCTTCTGAGTAAGGCCATGGCTTGAACCAGGCTTCCTGCCACCCATAGCAGTGTTGCCACATGATCGATTTGCCGCATGTGGCTGGGAATTTTTTTTTTACATCCCTTAAAGGCAAAGTGAAGCCAGTGGACGGGCCTTATTGATGGTATGGGCAGAGCTTACCCTAACCCCCATTGACTCAAAACATTACCGCGACCGATTTAAACCCGTTGTAATTATTCATTATTTTCTCTTATTAGAGACATTGAACTACAGTACAGTAGTTCAATGTATGAAAACTGCATACAATTATCTTATTCTGTGTATTATCAAACCTATTTAAACCCAATAAATCACTCGGTTCCCAGAGCATTACCTCGTCTCCCAAACTTTTCCTCGGAGTATGAATGAAAGAATGGATGAATGAATAGTATATTATTGTAAAGAAATATAATAAAGGATAATGTCATGGCTTAAAGACCAACACACATACAGTATTAAACGATTGAGAACAAATACAAAGGTATATTAAAAAGATTAATACAGTAACAGTAATAATGAGTCAGTTGTGTGGGACATTTCATTAGGTTTGAAAGGGGCTTGTTATATTTTCATGTGTTGCTTAGAAATACATAAGATACTTGTAGAGAAGATACTGAAAATTAGATCTTCACCACAATACACACACAACACAATGAGCATAAATTCACATGTAACCCACTGTAATTACAGTGTAAACTAAACCAAGGTACCAATTGAGAATCAAATTATATGAACTGAGCCACTTAACTATGATAACATTAATTCTAATTTATTTTTGGTATCCATTACTTATACCCAAATAAAGTAATTGTTTACTTTAGATGAGTACTCCAGTACGATCATTATTATTTACTGTTTTTTCGTTTTTTTTTCTTTCTGAGGAAAAGCTGATAAAAATCAAATTTCTGAAGCATTTTAGTGCATGAAGACAATGAATCATAAAGAAAAAACGAACCAATAGTGTGTTGGCTTCACTTTTGTGACGTGATGCCGCCTCCTCTTATTATACAGTACCTCCATGTCTTGGTTCACCACTGAAGAACGTGACAGTCGTCCCTGAAACGGTATAGTAATATATATTTTCTTACCCTCATCTTGGAAACAATGAACCCTTATTTTCTTTATCTAAAACTTACTACTATAATTCTTTTGGAACTTGAGGTGAGGAACTGAAAATTTCGTGGGTTTGAAAGAGGGAGTGATTGTGTGTGTGACTCTTGGGGTATTGATGATAATAATGATGATGATGATGATGATGACTTTTGGAACTGTTAGATTATTTTCCGTGTACTTATGCCATGACAGAATGCTGAGTCTGGTAGTCAGCTGAACCGCCTGTTGCCTCAGTTGGATATCCACAGCAATGTTCCCCTCGCCATCAAGAATCTGTTGGCGGGTAGTCATACCATCCTCACAGCACAGCATCCCATCTTCAACGTCATCCATCAGAATTTCTTACGGGTAATTATTATCTTGATTTAAGGTGTTAGTAGACTTTGGTACATTGGAGTGCCTTGTTTGATCCATCCAAATGATATCACAAAACAGAACCAGTGAATAAATATAAGGTATCTTGTTGTTTGATGAGAATTTGGAGGTATCAGTTGCTCCAAATTTACCACCACCAACACTATACTAAATGCTCCCATAACTTGATAACGTGATCTGTGCAGATCTTTCAAACAAAATCTAGGATATATTACTCGATCGTGTGTTATTGAGGGTTCATAGTTTCATACGTTGGAGCGGTACCGTGGTTGAGATGGTCGGGCCTATATTCCACCTCCATGGGTCAGCCAGCCACGGAGGAATACTTTGGCTTGACAGATGGCAACATATTATCAGTTTTATTGTACTTAACACACCATCGCTTCATTTGTTTTTCCTATTGCCTTTCTATGTTAGTTTGGTTGTGGGATGTACTGTACCCCAGCGAGGCTGGGCTGAGTTGAGTTTATTTTTATTGGTTAAGAAAGTATTGATTGATATAATCCTGGAGGTTGATGAGTTGTGGCAACCCCCTTTCCCTTGGTAGAGGAAGGATATATAAGCGGTGGGGGGGGGGGGGGGGGCTGGTCGCCGGTTGTTTTGGGGGGTAGTAATGGTGAAATGGTTATTATCCCGGGTTCGATTCCAGGGTCAGTGGAATTGTTGGACAATTTTCCAAGCCCCCTATGTTCCTATTCACCCAGCAGTAAGTAGGTACCCGGCTGTTAGAGCAAGGATAACAACCTTGTAGGCTGGTGGAAGATGTGTTGATGTAACAACACTGACTGCCTCAATGATCAACACCATGAGTCCATAGACATAAAGTCCTAAATACTCCTCGCTGGTTGTTACTTGAGCAGAGTCAGTCAGTCAGTACGAGAAATGTAGTCTGCCTCTGGCGTTCCCTTGTACTTTTCATTTGGTATTCTTTTGGGAATTGAAATCTCAACGTTGTTTATAGACTGTTGTTGGGATTGTTTGTTTTGTTTTTTCTTGATGAAGTGAGAGTGGAGGTACAGTGTCCTCCACTCCTGCGTTCACCACATCAGCGTTGCCAATGTGTCTCCCCCTCCTCCCCATATCGTGTGAACCACCAGTTTCGAGACTCCGATCCGAAACATATGCCAGGGTCTTGGCATATGCATCGAATCTGAGTCTTAAAACTGGTGGTGGTTCACACAATTTGGGGGACACACGATGGCAACACTGATGTGGTGAAGGCAGGAGTGGAGGAGACTGTACAGTTACATTTGTATATACACAACTCAACTCAACACAACACATAGTATATCCATTCAGATTCCCTGCTATCCTACATATTGTTAATGTTTTCGGTTCTTATAACACCAGTGTGGTTTTTTTTGTAGGTAAGTGGGTGGAGACAGTTTAGTCTATACTGTCGGTATTACCACAAATTAATACCACTGTGTTTTATTGTTATTGTATTGTAGTGCATTTGTCCCCTCCGATATTATTATACATTGTCGTGGTAGCCTAAGGGATTGATTCTGTACAGTAGCCTCTCTATAGAGCTGGGTGGTCGGCTCATAGTGGAGTGCAGAATACAACTTGGGTTATACCTGCTGTATGTCATGAGTCAGACCTTTTTTTTTCTGTTGTGTCATTGAGTAGTCATAGCCCATACCCTGTCGACGGTGGCTTCCCCCCCCCCCCCCTCGTTTGAGTGTTGCCCCACAGTTGTTTATTCCTGTGTGGTTGTCTGTGCAGGATTGAGGGACATGGTTGGTTATTCCCATGTGGGTTAGGATGCTCACTGAGTCTTCGGTGGCAACCTCGTTTTCTGTTGCTGTGGCGTAACTATATATATATATATATATATATATATATATATATATATATATATATATATATATATATATATATATATATATATATATATATATATATATATATATATATATATATATATATATATATATATATATATATATATATCTGGAGCAGCTGATTCCTCCACTATTCCAAGCAACAGGACATCAATATTTTTGTTAATTTTGTCCTGTTTCCTGGCATACTTTAGAGGAATCAAGACATTCTAATGTACAGTTGTGGACATATGAAACAGACACACCTGAAACGGAGCCCCTCAATGAGCACACAGGGTAGGATGAAACTTTGTATATAGAGGCAACATGTCCTGTCCTATGTTTGATAAGGCCCCGTTTGAAGTGTGTCTGTTTCATATGTCCACAACTGTACCAAATGTAAACCATCTCCTTAAGCCTACCTCAATTTAAAGCATCATTATTTTCTATAACAATAACTTATCTGACGATTATTGATAAAATAGTTTAATTCTGAATAGAGTAACAACACCACAGCCCCGCCACTTACCTCCCCCTTCCACTCGTCGCAAATGTCAAATTTGAAAATTATCTCTAACCTGCAAACAAAAACTTAAAACACCCATACTTATAAAATATTTCTGCTTATATTTGCGTCGGTTTGCATACACTAACGTACTTACAGTCTCACCTATGATAACTCCTGTGGTCAATTTGTATATATATACCATGGTAAAGAGTGATTTATGGTTATATAATACACAGTGGTGGACGTAAGTTTCAATACACATATGGATAACTCAAACCAATTTCTAACTAATGTTTTCACGTTCTCATGTGGTTTTTTTTTTTAATAGTGAGAAATTGCTTGTAGTAAGACAGAAGATGGTACTTAACCTGCTTATTGGAAAGTTCCTCAACTAACGAACCGAGGGAAGCTGTCAAACCTTTGCATGAGTCACTCCAATGTGGATGTGTATTATTGTCCACGAATGTACAGCCGAGCCCGAAAATTCGCGACCACGTACTTAGATGTTTATGTCATCTGAGCTGGTAACACTGTGTGGGGAAGGTGTCATAGTAGGTGAAAGATTGTATCATGTCCCTCTACTATGTTCCACCTACTCTGATTCCTCCCCAAATAAATATTACCAGCTCAAATGGCATAAATATCTAAGTACTTGGTCGCGAATTGACGAGCTCGGCTGTACAGTTGGACACATGAATGGGTGGTACAGCCCAGGTGAAAGATACTTGTCCCATTTGAGTAACCAGTGTCTATTATCAGGTACTTGCCTTTTATTACCATCCTCAATACTGACTTCTGCCCCTGATGTCTCCTATTTGGCACTAAGGAACTTCATATTGGGAGAAATTGACCATCTTTCACTTGGGCTGTACCACCCATTCATGTGTCCAACTGTACATTAACCTTATGAGTTCTGAATGTTTTCCATGCACTCGTTGGACTACAGACGAGGACTTGTCCATTCTACGTGGTTCCCAGTCCTCACAAGGGTGGATGGTACTACATGTTCTTCCCCAAGTCATCGCGTCTCAAATCCCTGGTGGATAAGACGTAAGTTTTTTTGTTTTGTTTTCTTCCAGTTGTGGGCCATGAATATCTGACGTACAGTCGGCGGCAATAGTCCTGTCGCCTCACTTGCTTCACCGAGGGACACGATGTTAATAGACTCAAGATTATTAGGTGTAGAAAAAGTGTGTATTTCTCGACTCCATGACCTCCACAAATTGTGATTTTATTATATTTATGGTTTTTAGATGGTTTGATATTTTTTGTTTTTATTCCTTTATTTATTATACTTAAGTCGACGGGTTCTTTTAGTAAAAATTTGCTTTTTAGTATGTGTGTCTTTTTAATCATGCTGCCTATCCCTTTCGGAGTAATGAAGCCTATTTAATGTATGTTCATATTTAATTAATAATGTAGATGAACATGTTGTGCCGCCAGATGCCTTGTTGCATCAAAGAATAAATCAATCAAATCTCGACTCCATGAACACTGCTTGTCTCGGTGAAGCAGATGTGGCGACAGGACTTCTGCCGCCGACTGTACAATGTTGTTGAAATGCATGACTGTTTATCCTTGTCCCGGTCAGGTTGGTACGGCTACAGGAGGCTGGAATCCTGGAGAAGATTATCATGGAAGATGTGCGTCACGCCAGGGAGTGTCTCAAACCCAAGTCGTCTGCTGTGGTCACCTCACTCAGGGCACTAGAACTCGGTGACTTCTACGGTGTATATTCCATCTACGCGGGTTGTGAGTGTTAAGTCCTCATATAATGTGTTATTCCTATTAATTCCTCAAGATATTTTAATATAATAAGCGCACATCAAGAGGAAGGAATGCTATCTGAGGTGGTGAGTGTTAAGTCCTCATATAATGTTTTATCTCTGTTAATTCCTCAAAATCAATAAGCGCATATCAAGAGGAAAGAATGCTATCTGAGGTAGTGAGTGTTAAGTCCTCATAAAATGTTTTATCTCTATTAATTCCTCAAATACAATAAGCTCATATCCAGAGGAAGGAATGCTATCTGGGGTAGTGACTGTTAAGTTTTTTTTCCCCTAATATAATTCCTCATATATAATTAACTTGTGTCAAAGAGGAATAGATGTGAAGGATTTCAAACCTGTTTTCTTATTCTGAAGCGGTAGTGTATGCAGTTTTGTCCAGTTTTATAGGACCGTATGCAAGAACACTGATGGGGTCGACGATAGTGTGGGACCGGTACGATAACTCCATAGACAAACAACAGAGCCATCGTACTGGTACCACGCCATCGTCAACACCACGAACGTTCTTGCATACAGCCTATATTTCCTTAGATATAAACTCATGTCAAGTGGAAGGGAAGCATTGGATTTCAAACCTCTCTTGTCTTGTTCTGAAAAGCAATTAATATATTTTCTAAAGGATTATCCCTACAGTGGAAACTCTCTTATGCCAGGGTAAGTTTTATGCCAGGGTAAGATAATTATTAACACTGTCCCATAAGCTTACTAAGGTGTGAGATGTCTGGATGCAAGGGAAATATTACTTAACGTCATTATTTGTATCAAGTTACCAGAATAGATGATGATCTGTATTTGTTGCTAAAAAAAAAAAAATCATCCTTTATAAGATGGTTTGTTGCCCATAACGTGTATTTTCCAACGTTTTCATAATTTCTGACCAGAGTGTGAGGAGCAAAAAGCTTCGAATCGCCTGGTACTGCTCATTTCCCCACCCAGTACACCTATAGAGGCTGAGTTCGAATGCAGGGTATATGTGTGTGGTGCCTGCCATTCGTTTCTGGTCAGGGATTACATATCATGAGTGTACGAGTAACAGTTGCCAAAATATGAATTGCGACAACTTTTGATGGAACAATAAGTATTTCAATGTCCATAGTTGTTTGTAGAAATCCATATTCTTATTGCATTATAAGCTTATGGTTCTTATAAATAAATAATTGTGGCTGTTAATATTGTTAACGTTCTATCAAGATTTGTCGCAATTCATATTTTGGCAACTGTACACTCGCAATCCAAAATATGTATCCAGGCTTGCTTCGAATAGCCTGATCGAGTATTAAGTGAACTCAAGTAAATATGAAACAGGATAAGCATTGTAATTGGTTCACTAGTATGTCTAATGATTCGATACTTCAACAAGACCTGGATACAAATTTTGGATTGCGAGTGTACATATATCTAAACTTCATTGTTGGACAAAAAAATTGTAGGTAGCATATTTTGTAATACTAAAGACTTTATATATCGTATGTTATAAATTATAGCCCATTACAATTACATGAACTCTCACTCAAATAGTTGTTCATTCCCTCAGCAACCTTTGAATATTTAGATCAGTTTATATTGGTCTGGTTCTGGTTGGCAGTGTTAAGATTCAAAGATACTGAAGCAGGCAGTGCAACAATAGTAGGTAGGCGATGTTAATGAACTTTTATGTGAGAAGGTACAGCCACAATCAAATATCCACCGACACTTTCCTTCCATCGTAGTAAATATCTTGGTAATAAAGAACAACACGTGTATAATTTTGCAGCACCTCATAATAATAATTGAGGGGGTTGAGTTGACGTAAGGTGTTGTAGGATTATATTTTGATATAATACTGATTAATTTGCACGATGGAAGGAAAATGTCGGTGGATATTTGATTGTGGCTGTACAGTCACCAGCACTAATAAGTATTCAGGTGTGTTTCGAATTCCTAGAGACAGTAAATAAATGCACAATAAGATCTCCATTGGAATTACTTCACTGGTGAATTGGACTGATCAAAGCTTCAACCAAAACTGTATACTTAATAGTGCTCGTGAATGTACATCATATCATAGGAAAACCATACTGGACTGGTGATATGTAATTGCCTCTTTCTCTAAAATACCACGTGACCCGTTAAAGAGAGAGTATAGACTTATCATTTGGGGAGATAACGATTCCTCCTAACTAACCCAATTAAAACAGGTCACCATTATTGTTGTTCATCCAGTCTTGTTTCCTGGCATACTTTGGGGAAATCAAGGCGCTCTAATGTACAGCCACAATCAAATATCCACCAACACTTTCCTTCCATCGGGCAAATGAATCAGTATCATCTCAAAATACAATCATACAACAACACCTTACGTCAACTCAACCCCCTCAATTTTTATTATGAGGTGGTGCAAAATCATACACGTGTTGTTCTTTATTACCAAGATATTTACCACGATGGAAGGAAAGTGTTGGTGGATATTTGATTGTGGCTGTACCGTACCAACAGTATACTATCCCCATCATTAATTAACACAATATTCATCTGAGGCTAAAAGCACAGTCATAACTATAGGATGTGTAATAAATATATAATAATAGGAAGGGTAAACAATATAAAACAATAGAATGGATAAGTAATATATAATAATAGAATAACTAAATAATATATAATAATAAAATGGATAAATAATATATAAAATAGATTAAGTAAACAATATATAATAATTGTCTTCTAATTAAGAGTACAGTCGTATCACTAATAAAATATAGTAATTGTGTTGTCATTTCAGGCATAGTGGCGGCAAGTCTGGCCTTCCTACTGGAAATGAATCTCCCCACCTTCAGACAAACACCTAACTAACCTAACCTAACCTAACCTTCAGACAAACACCTAACTAACCTAACCTAACCTGACCTAACCTAACCTTCAGACAAACACCTAACTAACCTAACCTAACCTGACCTAACCTAACCTTCAGACAAACACCTAACTAACCTAACCTAACCTGACCTAACCTAACCTTCAGACCAACACCTAACTAACCTAACCTAACCTGACCTTCAGACCAACACCTAACTAACCTAACCTAACCTGACCTAACCTAACCTTCAGACAAACACCTAACTAACCTAACCTAACCTGACCTAACCTAACCTTCAGACCAACACCTAACTAACCTAACCTAACCTGACCTAACCTAACCTAACCTAACCTTCAGACCAACACCTAACTAACCTAACCTAACCTAACCTTCAGACCAACACCTACCAACACCTACCCTAACCTAACCTTCAGACCAACACCTACCCTAACCTAACTTTCAGACCAACACCAAACCTAACCTAACCTAACCTTCAGACCAACACGTAACCTAACCTAACCTAACCTTTAGACCAACACCTAACCTAACCTAACCTAACCTTCAGACCAACACCTAACCTAACCTAACCTAACCTAACCTAACCTAACCTTCAGACCAACACCTAACTAACCTAACCTAACCTGACCTAACCTAACCTAACCTTCAGACCAACACCTAACCTAACCTAACCGAACCTAACCTAACCTAACCTTCAGACCAACACCTAACCTAACCTAACCTAACCTAACCTAACCTAAAGGGAACATTTTTCAAGAGAATGAATCCTATGAACGCTAAAGGAATCGCCAAGACAACTGAATGTGTTCTGTGTGGAAAAACATATTATTTGTCAAGACCGTTTGTTTCCACTCATCATGACCTCTTTTCTTTCTCTTTCCTTCCTGCTTGCTGTCTCACCTCTCTTGTAACCTTCTTCTGGCGCTATATGACCTCGCTGTTGCGGCGCCTAATATCAATCATGTCTATATATGTTGTAATTAAATTTCATGAGCATCACTTAATGATTTTCTTTTCCTTGCCGCCTATTTTAGTCAATAATTTTCGTGTTTACTTATAGTTAGTATGATTATGCAATATTAAACATCCATTATTGTGAAGGAAAGTTTACTCATTTTGAAAATTTCACAGGAAAGATCAAATTTGTATCTTGGAGTAGTTAGGAGGAATTAGTTGCCTCCAGATTTACCAAAACATGTACAACAACACAGATCTTTTCACCTTCCACCTCTTCCTACGTCTTTGTTCTTCACTGTTTCTCTCTGTTTTGATGTGATCTTTTTATGTGACAGGAGGAGGTCCCAGGTATAGACACGAGGACAGAGAGATGGGACAGGGATTTAGTTGTGTCCTACAGATGATCTCTTCCTCACTCTCTTCCTCTTTACTCCTTCCCTTCTTCAATTCTCCTTAACTATCTCTCATTTTTATTTCTCTCTTCTCCACACAACACACAACATACAACAACAACACAATGCAAACTCACCCGTACACTAAATTTAAGTACAGAGGGTGGTGGGTGCAAAGGTTGGTTGACAGGCACCATTACCATTTGTTACCGTACTGCAGTGAGAATATTCCAACTCTGTAAGCTTTCACACTGTTAGTCGGGTAAGTGTTCAGAGTGTCCATCCTCAACACTCACACACACACACACACTGGTAGTCGGGTAAGTGTTCAAAGTGTCCATCCTCCACACACACACACACACACACACTCTGGTAGTCTGGTAAGTGTTCAAAGTGTCCATCCTCAACACACACACACACACACACACACACACACACACACTCTGGTAGTCGGGTAAGTGTTCAAAGTGTCCATCCTCAACACACACACACACACACACACACACACCACACACACTGGTAGTCGGGTAGGTATTCAAAGTGTTCAACTCAACATTGACACATTACGCATCATTACCATGTAAAAGATATAATAAACACATATATACTTCAAAAGATAAAACTGTCAACTTACTTTTGCACACTTGAACAGCGTTGGTTATTAAAGTGGAGCAACATATTCCTCCAAACTATTCCAAGCCACAGACCACTATTATCATTGTTAATCTGGTCCTGTTTCCTGACATACGTTTAAGGAATGAAGGCACTCCAGTATATCAAATGTATACTATCCCCTTAATTAAGACGTGTTCAGTCTGCCTTATCCATAAAAAAAAACACGAGCATGGAAGACAACGTTGAGGTGCACACTCAGCAGAGGTTAGAAACATTGGAAAGTAATCACTGAAGAGTAACACACTCCATGTATAGACCAATGTAGTATCCACAGAGCCACAAGTCAAGTCAGTGGCAGTAATAACAGCCGTATGACTGTTGGATGAAGTCGCCTCTTCAGATTCAACTCTTCTATGAATATTGTCCATCGGGTTTTAAGTGGTTAAAATATGCCCGCTCCATCATTTCTTGTGTGTGTGTGTGTGTGTGTGTGTGTGAATTTAAGGGGGTAATGCAGTGTTGGTGGTAAATGTGGAGCAACTGATTCCTCCAAACTATTCCAAACAACGAGACACCATTATATATTTGTCAAGCTGGTCCTGTTTCCTGGCATACAATGAAGGAATCAAGGCACTCTAATGTACCAAAAGTGAATTATCACTCCCTTTATACAATCCAATACAAACCAAAGAAAAATTATACACAATTATGTACAGTTGGCCAACACATGAATTTAGTACGCCTCGCTACTTGTGAGATACCTACAACAGGAAGGAAAGTGAGCAAAAGTTATAGTTTGTTGACAAGCAGACCGTAATAATATTTTACTGTCTGCCTGTCAACAAACTACATCTTTTTTCACTTTCCTTTCTTTTGTAGCCACCTCACAAGTAACGAGCCATACCAGCTTCATGTGTGGCCAACTGTACCTTACAAATACTGGAATGCATGTCTACCTACCTATCTATTGATCTCGCTACCTCTCCTTCTGTTTGTCTGTCTGTCAGTGTTGCTGGCTAAATATCCACTTCATTGACCTAAACTTGCTTTATATCTAACACTATCTTACTCCTTCGTTCTCCAGTGCTTTCCTAGCTCTCTCTCTCTCTCTCTCTCTCTCTCTCTCTCTCTCTCTCTCTCTCTCTCATCATCACAACTGTTCTCTCAATCTTCGTATATCATTTTCTCTTCTCTTCTTTCCTCAGTTATTCCTTACTCCAATTATCAGATACTTCTTCTCCCTAATATTGAGAGAGTGAGGGTTTGTGTGTATGTGTGTGTGTGTGTGTGAGAGAGAGAGAGAGAGAGAGAGAGAGAGAGGGAGAGAGATGGTGTGTGTGTGTGTGTGTGTGTGAGAGAGAGAGAGAGAGAGATTACAAAGGATTACAAAGGACATTCGAACAGCAACAGACCTACTTGTCCTTTCGAGGCTGCCTGAGTTTGCTATTCTTTCTAACCTACAAGGGTAAGGAAAAGTATAGTATAGAAGAAGGGTCCTCCCCACCCACCAGTCCCTCCAGCCGAAGCTGGCAGGAAAGGAAAAGATACCATGTAGTATGGAAAAACGAGCATGGAATTTATATAGGACAGCAGGAAGGTTCATATACTATGATGCCAAGGGTAGTGGACACTAAAACATGCAAGACCCAGGGTGGAACAACAACTCCCTGCATCGTCCCAACAAGACTAATGCTTGTGGGCAGAGAACTGTTGAAAGCACTCCCAGAAGTCTCCCTCGACATGGACCACAACCTATAGAGGTGGAATACTCCGCCTCTGTTCGCCGAGGGATACTCACATCTTACACATCTAGTTATCCCCCACCACTATCATAATTTATAGCTAAAGTTAACCTAACTTAGAAT
This sequence comes from Petrolisthes cinctipes, assembly GCA_033782935.1. NCBI lineage: Eukaryota > Metazoa > Arthropoda > Malacostraca > Decapoda > Porcellanidae > Petrolisthes > Petrolisthes cinctipes. Next base: position 12,107 of record JAWQEG010001608.1, on the reverse strand, counting down.
GCCTGACGAGGGGCATGAGGAGTGCCGCCGGCACCACCCTGAGGGGTATAAGACTGTCGGGTCTTTGAATCACAACAAAAAATTATTCTCTAACAAATGCAGTCATCCGTGGACTGCTGGCGAGGTGTTTATCTAGGCTGGTTTTAAAAGAATCTACTGTGTTGCATTCTACAATTTTACGAGGGAGACTGTTCCACAAATTTACTACTTGGTTGAAAAAGAAATTTTTAGCTTCGTGTGAATCGAAGGATTTACCGATGATTTTACAGCCATTTCCTCTCCTGTAATTTGTTCCGTCGATTATGAAGTATTTGTTGCAATTCATATTGTCGATGCCTTTGATTATTTTGAACACTTGTATTAGGTCACCTCTTAATCTGCGCTGGGTCAACGGAAATAGATTTAATTTTTTAAGTCGTTCTTCGTATGTTTTGTTCCGTAGACCAGGGATCATTTTTGTTACTCTTCGTTAAACTCTTTCAAGTTTGTCTATATCTTTTTGATAGTAAGGGCACCAGGATTGTACGCAATATTCCAGAATCGGACGGACTAAGGAATTATAAAGGGTGAGAATTAAGTCTTTGGATTTATGTTCAAATGACCTGCCAATGAAACCAATTATTTTATTTGCTTTTTTGATGACTGCAGTACATTGCTGGCTAGGCTTTAAATTACTTGATATCATTACCCCCAAATCAGTTTCTGAGTCTACACTCTTTATTTGGGTGCCGTTCATTGAATAATTCGCTCCCCTATTTCGACTTCCGATATGAAGTACTTTACATTTATCAGTGTTGAAACTCATTTGCCACGTTTTTGCCCATTGGGAAAGCTTATTCACATTATTTTGCATATCTACAATATGTTCGTCTGAAAGGACGGTATTTGCTATTTTTGTGTCGTCCGCAAACTTTGAGACTGTACAGGTGAGGCCTTCGTCTATATCATTGATGTAAATTAGAAATAGTACCGGTCCTAGTACTGATCCTTGTGGAACACCACTAGTTAAATTGTACAATACATACAAACACGTGTATAGTGACTCACCTTTTGGGACCAGGCCAGGTAGAAGGGTCAAATACCTTTTTACTATTTTTAGATATCACACCTGGCTACCTGGTCTGACCCAGGCGGTCAGGTCATACAAAAGAGAGTAACCTTTCCTACCTCCCCTTCATAGGAGAGTAGGAAAGAGAGTAAATGAGAGAGAGAGAGAGAGAGATAGGAAAGGGTTGGCCCACTTTCCCTTTCACACGAGAAGAAAGAAGTAGGTACAGAATCAGATGACCATTCACAGGCAACACAGTCACTGTCAGTCAGTCACTCTAGCCATTCTGTAAACTATTGAGTTTGAAACGTATATAAGCAGTGAAGGTACATTAGCTACCAGGATACCTACACTGACTTCCAAAGGGCTATAAACTGTCTCCATAGAGGGAGACACAATACCATATAAGACAAGGCACATCATTATCATTCCATGTATAGATATAAGTATATATTAATAAATTAAGCCTTAAGAAACTTGTGAAGTCAATTACTTAAGAAAGCACCCCGTCTTCCACGTTACCTAATACATCAACTCCACATCAACTACAACGGCAACTCCAAGAAATTACACACAAGTAAGTTACCAGTTTCTGCCCAGAGTTCAAGCCTTCAGAACTGGTACAACATTGGACTAGTCTGATGTTTTACCATTTATAACCACTATTTGTTTTCTCTGACTGAGCCAATTTTCTATCCATGCTTGTAGATTGCCATTAATTCCATGTACTTTTAGTTTGATTAATAAACGATGGTGAGGAACCTTGTCGAAGGCCTTCTGAAAATCGAGGTAAATAATATCTACTGCCTTAGTTTCATTATATTTGTTTATTATATCGTGAAGAAAATCTAGTAGGTTTGTTAAGCAGGAGCGTTTGTTACGGAAGCCATGTTGGGTATCTCTGATTATATTATTATTTTCCAGATGATTTACGAGAGTGTCTCTTATAAGTGTTTCTAGTAATTTACATATGACTGAGGTTAAGCTTATTGGCCGATAGTTGCTGGGTAAAGATTTACTACCTTTCTTAAAAATTGGGGTTACGTTAGCAAGTTTCGACATGTTAGGCATAGTCCCAGATTGCAAAGATTGGTTGAAGATAATCGTGAGTGGTTTGGAGAATTCATTTTTTACTTCTTTAAGTACTCTAGGTGAGATTTCGTCAGGTCCTGGTGACTTATTTTCCTTTAGTTTATCTAGGCATTTCAAAACTTCTCCCTCTGTTACGCTGATATTAGTTAGTGTCTCAGAAAATTCCTTATTCAGTGGTACTGCGTTGGGGATATCATTGAGGTCTTCAGATGTAAAAACTGAAGCAAAACAAATGTTGAGGGCACTGCTCATTTGGACTTCGTCATCGGTGTATTCTCCGTTTTCATTAACTAGTGGCCCAATAGATGAGGTAACTACTTTCTTTTGTCGGATGTAACTGTAAAATTCTTTTGGGTTTGCCTTACTTTTATTTGCAATATGTAACTCTAGGGCCTTTTTACTTTGCTTTATTAGTTTCTTGGCTTTGCGTCGTAGATCTATGAACTTTACTCGTTCGTCATTATTATTTGAGAATTTTAGACTGTTATACGCAGTTCTTTTCGCAAGTAGACAGTCTGCAATATCTTTACTCCACCATTTCGGTTTATAGCTGTTCACTGAACGTCGTTTTTTTATTGGTATGCACTCCTTAACTACATTTTGGTAGGTGGTTGTAAAACTTTTCCATGCCTTGTTTATATCATTAGTGGTGAGCAGGGAGTTCCAATCAATATCCTTAATTAGTGTTTTGAGTTTACAAAAATTTGCTCGTTTGTAATTTAAGACTTTCTCATTGCTGTTGTTTGGTTTACTAGTGTTTATCTTTAGATTGAAATTAATACTGCAGTGATCACTGTTACTGAACTCCTCACCCACATCCAGGTCCTCAATCAAATCCTCTTTCGTTGCAAGTACAAGGTCTAGTACGTTAATACCACGGGTTGGAGATTCAACAAATTGGTATAGTGGACTTTCTTGTAGGTTGGCATAAAGTTCGTGTCCTGAATGTGAAGTTAGGGTGTCGCCCCATTTTGACACTGGCAGATTGAGATCTCCAAAAATTACGACGTCGTGCTCGTTATATGTTTCTGCAATTTGTTCATATATGTCTCGATCGGTTTGCACTGGCTGAGCTGGAGGACGGTATATTAGAGCTAGTATTATTTTTGAACCATAAGCATCTTTTAGAAGTACATAGGATATGTCAACGTTATCGATTTGTGGCTTCAGTATCAAAATTGGGTTAAGTTTTTCTTTAATGTACAGTAACACGCCACCTCCATTCTTACCATTTCGGCTCCTTTCGAATGATTTATAGCCGGGAAGTGAATATTCTGCCAAGAAGTCTCTATCTTCTATATTTAACCAAGATTCTGTAATACCAATTAGGTCGTAATTTTCTGTTAACACGATTTTTTCTAGATCTGAAAACTTGTTACGGATGCTTCGTGCATTTGCATAGAAAACTTTTAATATTCCGGTGTTTTCCTGGTGCGGTGTTAGTGATGAATGAATTACCAATTCATCACTTCGTGTTGGTTCTATGGGGAGTTGCTTGGTTGCCCCCTGTCTGTCCCGTTTTTTGTATATAATTCATTTATTGCTTCGTTTAGTAGTCGACCAAAGCGTGCTGCTCCCACCTGGTTTAGATGTACTCCATCATCTAAGAATAATGATTTATCATAATAAAAGTTGTCCCAGGTGTTTACGTAACCGACTTCTTCATTAATACAAAGGGTAGCTAGTCTACGGTTTATACTACTAGCGCTGTTAATAAATCGATTGTCTGTCTTCATTCGAGGGATTATACCTGATATAACTATTCTGTTGGATTTCTCTTTTAGTGATCTTATCATGTGTTTATATTTACTAAGCAGATCTTCGGAACGTGTTCTATGGACGTCGTTTGTCTCTACGTGAACAACATATGCTGTGTTTTCTGGGGCCGTATTTGATATTTGTTCAATGACAGCTGTTACATCATCCACACCACCACCAGGGATACAGTAACTTTTCTGGTTTTAGGTGCCCAAGCACAGAATTCTGTAAGCTGACCACGAATTATTGAGTCACCGACTAGTCTAATTTCCGGCTCGTTTTCTGTGTCACCTGATTCTGCCAAAATATGGAAACGATTCTGACAGGTTACTGGGATAATATTTCTGGGAGTAGGACGTACGTTATTTCTTACTATTCTGAAATGATCATCTCCCTGAGGGGGAGCGGGGGTCGGGTCGGGTACTGGTACGGTATTGGTAATAGTGGCTGATGTATTCTCCTGGGTAGTTTGCTGTTGTACACCGACATTCAAGGTCGCGAATTCTTGCAGTGCATCAATCTTCGTTGTCAGGGAATCGATTTTTAGGCACGCCTTGTTTAATTTTTCATTTAATTCGTCTCGTATCAGTAAAAATCGACAAATAAGTTCGTCTATGTTTTCAAATATGGAAGGTCCGAACCTACCAGTACATATACTACATGTATGTTGAGGTGCCATATTGGAGAGGATTGAGGGGGGGGGGGGAGGTCTGACCTTGTGAAGGTAAGGTTGGGGTGAAGTGAGGTGAGAGATAAAGGACTGTTGGGTTTTAGGCAGGGTAGCCTAAGGTGAGGTGAAGAGTTGGGTTGGGGGGCGAGTAAAGATTAGGTGAGGTGAGGTAGGTACAGGTAAAGAGTTGGAAGGTGAGGTGAGGTAGGGTAAGGTGAGGTAAGGTAAGGTGAGGTAGGTCAGGGTATAGAGTTGGAAGGGTACAGTATTTAGGCACGCCAGTAAAAACGATAATAACGGTAAATACAAAATTAATATAACGCCTTGGGTTGGAAGAATTCCGTACCTCGCAAGTGCTAATAACGATAAATAACAAAACTGATATAACGTGTACTTCATAGGATTTACGAGAGGTTGCCTGACAAGTACCAAAAAGTATTGCTAGAATGCCGTATTTCTTTTGAATTCGGGAATACACGGCATACACTGGAGACTTTCAGACACACGTACCGTATATAAATTAAGTATACTGCAAGAACGTGCTAGGTTTAAGAATATATCTTTAAATAAATATGTATCAGGATTAGTATGTAGCCTATACCCACAGCAGTAAATTAAACATGGATTGGAATTAAAATGCGAGTGTGATTATTTTCTCTAGTGCTTAGGAATTCTATTTTTAAATCAAATTGAATAAATAGATGAAGGTAAAAACTAGTATACTTATGAAAATCAAATACTTTTTAGATCAAATTAATAAATAGCTGAAGGCAATACTAGTATACTATACTTATGGAAAACAAATACTCAGCACTTCCGATGGGTCAACGGGTCGAAGGGTTGGAGGGTTTGGGTCAACGAGCAGCTCACTTAGGTATGTCCGTCATCCACAGTACTGACTGAGAGAGAGAGTATGAAGTCTCAAGCACATAATATTATCCAGAGTGAAAGAAACCCAAATGTAAAAAATAAAATATGACTGACCATGGAATAAGGAAAGTGACGTCAGCCTCACGCATCCTGTGCGTGTCGTAAAAGGCAACTAAAAAGGTTGGGTGGTTGGGCTTGCGACCCTCCCCCGTAAAAAATAGGACTGCAACGGAAAACAATGACTTGCCTCGGATTCGGACTGACCCAATGTTGACGACAACGGACTTCCAATTGGCTACGTGGAATGTAAGAGGCGTGAATGATGACACGAAAGAGAGAGAGGCCCTGGGAGTGATAGAAAATGCAAGGCTGGATGTATGTGGAATGACAGAGACCAAATGGAAGGGGACATGTGTGAAAGAATGGGATTGTGGAATGGGTGTGTGTGCTGGAGTGGATGAGAATGAGAGAGCAAAGGAAGGTGTGTGTCTGTTTGTAAGCAATAAATGGAAGGAGTGTGTCAGGGAGTATGGATCCGTGGGGTCGAGGATTGTGTGGGTGAGAATGAAAGTAGGAGTACAGACTTGGGTGATTGTATGTGTGTATACACCAACTGAGGACAGAGTGGATAGAGTGAAGGAGCAATTTTGGACGAGTGTTGAGGTGTGCCTGGATAGTTTTGATAAGAGTGAGAGAGTGTTTCTAATTGGGGATATGAATGGGAAGGTTGGGGATAGAAAAGTAGATGGGGTGGTGTGAGGGTGGGGGGTACAGTCAGAGGTGGATGGGAATGGCAGTGCACTTGTGGATTTGTGTGTGGGGAGGAGGTTGATGGTTGATAACACCTTCTTCCAGCACAAGGGGATACACAGGTACACATGGAGAGTGGAATGGAGGAGAGATGGTGAGGTAGTGGAACGGAAGGCGCTGATTGATTATGTGTGTATGGATGCACGGGTGAGGAAATCGGTGGTAGATGCGAGAGTATACAGAGGGATTGGGGGAGGGGTGTCGGACCACTATATCGTGGTAGTAAGGTTGAAGGCACAAATGAAGTGGGTGAAGAGAGCGAAAGGAAGACGAGAGGAAGGAGGAGTGAGGATGAGGGTGTAGAGGTTGCAGGAGGAGGAATACAGAGAGGAGTTTAGGAGAGTAGTAGAGAGACTTTTAGGAAGGTTTGACCTGGAACAGATGGAAGAAGTGGATGAGGTGAGTAGAGTGTTTAAAGAGGAAATGTGTGGGGCGTGTGAGGAGGTGTGTGGGGTGAAGAGAAAGGGAAGAGGAGTGAAAGGAACAGCATGGTGGAATGAGGAGGTGAAAAGAGTAATTGAAGAGAAAAAGAAAGCATACAGAGAGTGGCTGGGTAGCAGAGGAAATGGAGAGGTGGAGGGGCAGAAAAGAGAGTTGTATGTGGAGAAAAAGAGAGTGGTGAGTGAGAGTAAGAGAAGAGTAGATGAGGAGTTTGGAAGGAATTTAAGTGAGAAGTGGAGAGAGTGCAAGAAAATGTTCTGGAAAGAGGTTAAGAAAGCGAGGAAAGGGGATAAAGGAGGTAGTACGGTTGTGAAAGACAAGAATGGGCAGGTGATTGTAGAGAAGCGTAGTAGAGTTGAGAGGTGGAGAGAGCACTTTGATGAACTGCTGAATGAAGGAAGTGCAACGCCGGCAAACATAGTTGGATGGGGTATGAGAGAGAGAAGAGAGGTAGTGGAGGAGGAGGTGGAGATCAGAAGGGCAGAAGTGAGTGAGGCCCTGAAGAGGGTAAAGATGGGTAAAGCATCAGGAATAGATGGAGTGTGTGGTGAGATGGTGAAGTGTGGTGGTGAGATAGTGGTTGAATGGGTGTGGAAAATGTGTGGACTAGCATGGGAGAAGGGAAGTGTGCCTGAAGATTGGAAATCAGGAATTATAGTGCCTCTGTATAAGGGTAAAGGGGAGAGAGGAGTGTGCGGTAATCACAGAGGGATATGTCTCCTTAGTGTTGTAGGGAAGGTATACTGTAGGGTAGTGATCGAGAGAGTGAGAGTGAGAACAGAGAGGTGGGTGGGTGAGGAGCAGGGTGGGTTTAGGAAGGGCAGAGGGTGTGTACAGAGGAATGAGTGGGTGAGGAGCAGGGTGGGTTTAGGAAGGGTAGAGGGTGTGTAGACCAGATTGTTTCCTTGAGGTGTGTTGTGGAGAAGTATCTGGAGAAGGGACAGAATTTGTATGCTGCATTTATGGATTTGGAGAAGGCTTATGACAAAGTAGATAGAGAAGGTCTGTGGAAAGTACTGAGAATATAATATTATGGAGTGGTTGTAAAGTTGGTGGAGGCAGTGAAGAGCTTGTATGAGGGTGCAAGAGTGGCAGTCAGGGTTGAGAGTGAGCAGAGTGAGTTGTTTAACTTGAATGTTGGGTTGAAGTAAGGGTGTGTGATGTCCCCATGGTTGTTCAATGTATACATGGATGGAGTTATGAAGGAAATACAGGGAAGAGCAGTGGGTGTTGGTGTACCTCTGATAAGGGAGGGGAGTGAGTGGAAGTTGCCTGTGTTGCTGTTTGCTGATGATACAGTTCTGCTGAGTAACGATGAGTGGGAGTTACAGGGATTAGTGAATATGTTTGGATATGTGTGCGAGAAACGGAACCTGAAGGTGAATGTAAAGTTATGGTCTTTGAAAGGGGTACAGCCACAGGTCGTGAAGTGAGGTTAAATGGACAGGTTATGGAGAATATCAGCTCATTTAAGTATTTGGGCAGTGTGATGAGTAAAGATGGGAGGTTAGAGGATGAGATGTGAGAGAGGGTACAACAGGGGAAGAGGGTTGTAGGAAGGAACACTGAAAGCAGTCACAAGGAATGGGGCGATGAGTATGGAAGTGAAGAAAACGCTACATGACAGTGTGGTAATCCCGACAATGACATACGGCAGTGAAACGTGGACGATGATGGAAAGACATAAATCAAAAGTTAGAGGGGTGGAAATGAGCTACCTTAGAAGTGTGTGTGGAGTGACATGGAGAGACAGACTGACGAATGAAGAAGTACGGGAGCAGTGTGGTGTGTTTGTGGAGTGACATGGAGAGACAGACTGACCAATGAAGAGGTATGGGAACTGTGTGGTGTGTGTGTGTATGTGTTGGAGAGACACACTGACCAATGAAGAGGTACGGGAGCAGTGTGGTGTGTGTGTGGATGTGTTGGAGAGTGTGAAAAGGAACACCTTGAGGTGGTTCGGTCATGTGGAGCGAATGGAAAGCGAGAGGTTGGTTAAGAGAGTGTACGAGAGTGAGGTGGAGGGACGGAAGGGGAGGGTCAGACCAAGAGTGAGGTGTAGGGATGGAGTTGAGAGGTATGTGAGGGAGAGTGAGGTGGAGGGATGGAGTTGAGAGGTATGTGAGGGAGAGTGGTATGGGGTGGGAGGAGGGACGCCAGTTAACGGGGAACAGGGGTTCATGGAGGCAATTGATTTGTGGCCATTGCTTCGGGGATTGAGGCGTCTGGCAATAGATAGATAGATAGATATCAGACAATATCATGTTACCATATAGGAATACGGTCCCATATTTATTTCATCTGAATAAGTTTTATCACAATTGTAATATTTTTGGGACGTTCTATAATGTACACCCGAGCTCGTAAATTCGCCACCACGTACTAAGATGTTTATGCCATTTGAACTGGTAACCTTTACCTGGGGAGGAATCAGAGTAGGTGGAACATAGTAGAGGGACATGATACAATCTTTCACCTACAATGACACCTTCCCCTCACAGTGTTTGTTACCAGCTCAGATGACATAAACATTTGGGGACGTGGTCGCGATTCTTACGAGCTCGAGTGTACCTGGAATCATATTTTCAATGCAGAAGGATAATGCCAGGCCAGTAGAAGAAAAAAATCGAGGAAATGTAGGGAAAATGTGGACGCTTGCCTTCGATAGAGTTTACCTACGGTCCAAAAGATTTTAATCATAATTATTTCGTCGTTTATTTTTTATTATAGGGGATGGCATTATCCTTCTGCATTAAAAATATTATTCCAAGTACGTTATAACACGTCACATAAATATTGCAGTTGTGATAAAAACGTATTAAGACGAAGTGTATATGGGACTGTATTCCTATAATATGGTAACATGATATTGTCTGACACATCTTTCCTTATTCAATGGTCAGTCAATTTTTATTTTTTACATTTGGGTTTCTTTCACTTTGGATAATATTATGTGCTTGAGACTTCGATTCATACTCTCTCTCTCATACACACACACACACACACATACAATCTCTCTCGGATAACTTATTAGGGTACTCTTCCCCCCCCCCTCCAACGTCACACCATTTGTCAACAAGTTACAACCTTTTCATCAGCAACCAGTGTATTGTACTGTACTGAGATCACACGCACCATACTTTATACAACAAAATATAATGTAAATGAAATTATATATCTCTGGTGTAAGTTATTGCTATACGACGCGATACAGTCTGTATATTGATAATGAAATGCTGGTTATATTTTCCGTAGATTTTTTTTTTTTTTTTTTTTTAGTGGGTAATTTACTTTTGACTTTTGGTTGACTGGAGTGGCTTCATTCCTCCAAATTATGCAGGAAACAGGATCATATGAGGGGTGAATAAAACCCACTCTTGTTGACGGAAATAATATATTAATCCATACAGTTTCGGTGGACACTGCCACCATCTTCAGTGGTCTAGCGAGAAGAAAGGAATGACATAGATAGTACATAGGTATGAACTTATATACAGTTTGTGGAGGGGGGAGGGAAGGAGGTGTCAGTGGGATGGGGTAGAAGGAGGTGTCGGTGAGGGCAGGTCACGTGTTAATCCCCTTGGGCGTCACCTAGGTGTGGGTGAGGTGAGGTGAGGTGAGGTGTGTGTGTTGAGGATCAGGATCATATGAACAAATATATTGGTGGCCTGTTGTTTGGAGTAATTTGGAATAATTAGTTTCTCCAGATTTGCCAACACACGCATATGTAATTACACAGACCTTGTCACCTACCCTCTCTATTGATGTCTGTGTACCTCTCTCTCTCTCTCTCACTCTCTCTCTCTCTCCTTCCTTGAAAATAGAAAAATAATTAGTATATTAAGGACCCTGTGATCGAGTATGAAAATTGGAGGCTTTTGATTCCTTCTGACTATCCCGGGAAACAAGCTCCTTCCATATGGGTGGTGTTTCGTGGCAATATTTGAAGGACTCATTTACCTCCAATTTTCAGACGACAACACAAGGTCCCTTAAAACTACAACCCAAATACTGTAGCTCTAATCCAGCCAACTAAAACTTGTAACTCACGTGCTGAAAGTGTACAGCCACAATCAAATATCCACCAACAATTTCCTTCCATGGTAGTAAAATATCTTGGTAATAAAAAAATAAAAAAACACGTGTATGATTTTGCAGCACCTCATAATAATAATTGAGGGGGTTGAGTTGACATAAGGTGTGGTTGTATGATTATATTTTGATATGAGACTAATTTAGTGACATCCATATTATCAAGTGGAAAATAAGTACTGTGAAAAATTACACTCATAAAGTTCCCTTATATTTATGTTGTATGGTATAAATGTACAGTTGGCCTCAGGAATTAGTATACACCACTGTGACATCAAGGGTTTGTTACAACTAGAAAATTTTGTACATTAATTTTCAAACACCAAATTTTTCTAGTAATGCTGTTTCGATAATGCTTGAAACAGTCAGCAAAACAATTATTACAGTATGTGCAGAATAATGACCTCTTTTAACCAGTGCTCTGTGTACAAACTCCTGAGGCCGACTGTACTATTGACCACAAGAATTCTTGCACACGCTGCTGTTTCCAAAGGTTTACAACACATAGAAAATGTAACACTACGTAACTGTAATACAACATTATCATTAAGTTTGTTGTTTTACTAATTCATTGCAGTACTATCAAATTAATGCCCTCTCTTTCTATATAGCCTGCATAAGAATTTATGGGTCCAACTGTACAGTCAACCTCAAGATTTCGTACACAAAACATTTGGTTAAAAATGGGTTTTTATTCTGCACATACAGTATTGTAGGCATTGTTTTGCTGACTGATCCAAGCATTACCCAAATAACATTACTAAAAACGTTTGGTGTTAGCAAAATTAATTATTATTATTATTATTATTAAAATAGACCAGAGACACAAAGCTGGGAGAGAATGCAAACATTCTATCAATAATGTACTAAATATTCAAATTGTCACAATGGTGTATATGAATTGCTGAGGCCCACTGTACTGTACAGTCGGCCTCAGCAATTCATATACACCATTGTGACATCCAGTGTTCTTATCAACTATAAACTTTAGTACATTAATTTATTAACATTAAACTTTTCTAGTAATATAGTTTGGCCAATACTTGAATCAGTCAGCAGAACAATGCCTACAGTATATGTAGAATTAAAACCACTTTTAATCAATGATCTGTATACGAATTTATGATGCCCAATGTACTATCAAAGACAAAAGTGGTGTCGCTGTCTTTTTCCGATGATTTAATATAACTCGTGAAACATAATTAATGAAAGCCTCACCTCAGTAACGTCCATACCTATTTTGGTTTGCTCTTTACCATATTTTTCCACCAAATTTAACGACACGACTTTGATACCATACATGACTGACTGATTGATTGATATTAG